>JAQZBX010069287.1:0-15607 GCA_029593785.1 Cabassous unicinctus | reverse complement strand
AATGTGTGAAGAATAAAATTTAAGAACCTCTGTTTAAATATATTGTGCTGTCATTTTAGTAAATAACATTATTTACACATTGCTTACTACACAATGCTTTCCTAAAACATAAACATAATATTGTATAAAGGCACAATTATATAGGAGGGAACATAGTATTATTTTACTGAAAATCCTATATAATAAAAAGAACATTTTCAGGAAGAATAATAGTTTGCAAAGTAATAAATCTGATCTTTTAACTATCATATCAGTACTTTGTGACAATAGCAATCTTAAAAAAAACATAAATAAGAGGGCTAGTTGTAGTGACAATCATTTACTCAATTTAAATATCTAGAAACTGAAAATGTAATACTTTATTGAATTTTTCTGCAAGATTCCATGTGTTTGGGGAATTATCCAATATGACAAACCATTTTGTCATCCACTGGAGAGTACTATGACTAATTCAAAAGTTATTATAGGTATGTGGGCCATAATATATGAGACAACATTAAGAAAGTCTACTTAAATACATCATTCCATTGTTTACCTTCAAACTATGTTGAACAGATGCATCAGGAGCAATATACGTGGAAATAGAGAAAAAAACATATTTGTCTCCTTAGAATAGATATTTTAATTCTTGTAAACTTCTAATCTTAACCCTAAGAATTTTCAACATAGCAGTGATTTTCATTTTATAAACACTAATATTTGTATTGGGTAAAATAATTACTTAAAATTTATATTGCCACATTAAAAATTAGGTACGCAATCATTGATCTCCTTCACTAACTACCGCTTTCTCACAAGCTCCTTTTGTCTTCAGCTTTCAGTCAATTCAGGTCACTGAATTTGGGAATAAAAAATAAATTTAATTTTGAATCATACTTTAAGTTATATTATCAAAATGAGAATGGCATTAAACAATTATCCTCTTTCCTGAATAAAGCTTTCTCCTCATAACTCTATTTACAGCCTCCTTTATCTGCTTGTTTCTAAGACTATAGATTATAGGATTCAAGAAAGGAGGATTATAGAATAGAACACAGAGAGGACCATGTCCTGAATTGTGGGTGAGTTGGAGGTTGGCTTCATATACACAGCAGTAAATGAACTGACAAAGATGGTCACCACAATGATGTAAGAGACACAGTTGGAAAGGTCCTTTCCTCACTATCTCCTGGTTGGAAACCTGAGCACAGTAGAAAATATGTGAATATAAGATTTGATGATGAAGGCAAAGCAGCCACCACCCAAAATCACCACAGTGATAAAAATAAAAATTTCATTGCTGAAGGTGTCAGAGCAGGAGAGCTTCAGCAGAGAGGGAATATCACAGAAGAACTGATGGACCACACTGGACTGAAAGAAGGGCAGCCAGAATGTGTTGCCAGTGTGGAATGCAGAGTTAATCATACCAGTGAGTACTGAGGCCAGAGTCATCTGAACACAGACTTGAGGGTTCATGATCACAGGGTTGTGGAGGGGCTGGCAGATGACCACATAGCAGTCATGGGCCATGACAGTGAGGAACAGCAGCTCTACTGAACCAAATGCAACCACAAGGAAGATCTGAGATGCTCACCCAGCCATGGAAATCACCCTGTTGTCAGGAAGGATGATGACACATGCCTCGGGTATTGTAACAGAAATGTAACACATGTCCAAGACAGAGGGATTCCTAAGAAAGAAATACATTGGGGTGTGAAGACTCTGTTCAAGCATGATTACTGTGACAATAAAAAGGTTTCCCAAAAGTGTTGCCAAGTACATCAGTAGAAATAGCATGACATGTAAGACTCTGTACTCCCAGATATCAGAAAATCTTGTAAGCAGGAATTCAGTCACTGTAGTAGAATTGGGCATCTTAGGAAAATTGGCCTTGGTCATAGAAAGACAGACAAATAATCCCTTAAAATAAAAACAAAAACATGAAGAATCAACATGGAGAATTACCCTAAATACATTCATCATCTCACCTTGGTCCAATTTTAGTTTCTCTAGTTTGCTTTTGGTTAGTAGGATATAACATAATGTTTCCTCATGCTCTTTAGAATCCCTGCTTGTAAATCTTATTTCAATGGTGGGGGTAGCACTAAAATGTAATCTTTAAGAACTGTGCCTATGTTTGCATATATATTTCTATTACGTACTAGTTATAAAATGAATCAATTAGAAGTTAAAGGATTGCCTGGAAGACTAAAATATTTCCTATAGGTAATTTCTATGCATCCCTGTATCATTAGGGATATTCCCAGAATGTTAATATTTATGATTGTATGATGACAATACAGAATCTGAGGAGAGGTAGGAGGGTGCTATTTATTCAAAGCCTCTCAAAATTTTATAATCAATTACAATTCATTCCCTGGCCACCAGGTAGAAAATTGTTTTAATCTTCACTTCACCAGCTATGACTTTAAATACTGATTTCACTTGAAAATTAACCCTTAAAATGTCTTCTCTCTTATGACCACTTATTCAGTGGCTATATACATAATATTCCTAACACCTGTCAATATATATACAGATATATACTTTTATTTTTACATTTTATTCTTCAACATATCTTTGACAATCATTAATAGTTTCTTAGATGATTTCTGGCTTCTTTATGTTTGTTCAATATTCTTGATAAAATAATCAACCAAGTAAATTATATTACCAGCTTTCATTTACTTATTATTTCTTGTCCCGTCCCACGGGACAAATCAACTGAGACTCCGAGCTACCCAGCGAAGGAATGAGACGTAGACGCGGGTAAAGGGATAACTGTGCACTTTATTCTGCTAACATGGCTCTTCTGCTGCTGCTCTCCTGCTGTTCTTCTGCGAGGGTTACAATCAGCTCTTTTTTAAAGCAGGGAAAAGGGGAGTGTATTAAGGCTCAGGTGTAGATACATGATTGGGTAATTTGAGTTGCTAGGCGTGGTGAAGATGGTGACTGTTCGCGCGCGCGGGAACATTGTGGCGCGAACGGGGAGGAGGGTGAGGATTGGTGGGTTTAAAGATGGGTAGCGGTTAGGGATTGGTGGTTCCTGTTGCTATGGTAAATGGCAGTTGCTTTTAGGCGCGAAAAGGGTGCGCTTTTTGGCGCGAACTTTTCTTAACTTCCTAGAAGGCTTAAGCTGTTCTTTGTCTCAGCCCTAGCGGCCATGTTACATGTCACCGGTGCTGCTGACAAGGCATATGATCTGAGTGCTACCGTGAAGGTCCCCAACAATTTCTCTTACAGTTTACATTATTCACATGATACATACTGCAATTCTCATTATAACTCTGAAAATTGGGAGCTAAAATATAAAAAAGAGGAGGTAACTGAAAGGTCAAGGCCACTTATTAAACCATGTAAATATAAGTGGAAGAGTGGACATTAAATGTCAGATTTGTCTGTTCAGAAAGGACATTGCCACAAGGAGCATTTTTTCCAGCATAACTCCTGATCCTACTGAGATTCAATGTTTCCCACCACACCAATCCAAAATCCTCACTCAGGCTCAGTATTAACTAGTATGGCAACATTCAAACTTTTTGGATCCACTATTAAATCACAATTATCCAGAGCTGAAATATCTCTCCACTCTTTACCTATATATAGATTATTAGGTAGTCTATGAGGACTGTTCACAACTAATTTCCAGTTTGCTTCATATTTTAATATTCTTGACTTTCCTCAACATTATGTGATCACTTCAACTCAGAATGATTTATGATGATCTAGGTTCCA
The DNA here is from genome assembly GCA_029593785.1 of Cabassous unicinctus. Classification (NCBI taxonomy): domain Eukaryota; kingdom Metazoa; phylum Chordata; class Mammalia; order Cingulata; family Chlamyphoridae; genus Cabassous; species Cabassous unicinctus. Next base: position 11,893 of record JAQZBX010069287.1, on the reverse strand, counting down.
ACCGATCGAGTAGAGTAAATATCTGTATTGCCCCAGTTTTACTCAATGTCAGCATACACTGTCTTTAACCATTTAAAAAATTCTAAGAGATTTTGTGCTAATACATTTAGAATTTCACATATAAAAAACATATATACTTTCACTCATCTGCCCCACTTATCTGTTTTTTTGGGGTGAATGGAAACATCTATTCCTAAGGCCAATTCACCACTCCAGTCTTCATTCTCTCTCCTCTTTCACTGAGTAAATGTTTCCCACTATAGGCCATCATAAGTGTCTCACGCTTCTCCATATTCTCCTTGACTTTAAATAGATGCTGAGGTTTCTCAGTTCAAAAATGAAAAAAGTCCCTTGTAACTCTTGATATGTATATATTGCCTGTGGGAGAAATGCAATATTTATTAACAATATAAGGTAAAATAAATTAATTGTATTGATTCTTTGATTTTATATCAAGCACTATTATGTTTCCCATATAATTTAGACATGTTTCAGAAATTGAATAAGCTGAGATATAAAGATATTGCTTGATGTGTGGGTCATTAATGAATGTTTTTCCTTCATTACATTCCCCTTCACAATCAGCATTAGCTAAACCCTTAAGTCTAAGTAAAAAAGTTTTCCTCTGAAGCTGGTTAAACTGTGTGTTTTCCTTTTTTACTTGAAACCACAGAATGTACATTTTCAGACTTGCTTACATTTTCACTTTTTAATTCTCAGTATTAATGCACTTTATATATTTGTTTTGGTGTTTCCTTTTTCTCATGACAAATATAACTACTTATAACATATAGAACCTCTACTGGCTGTAGGAAGGCAGGGCTTGTGTTACTTTCAGACTGACCTCCTGATCGGAAAGAAAAAAAAATTTCTCATTATGATCTCCTTTATTTCAAGATCCCTCAAAATTATTCAATAATGCATCAATATTTCACAAATGGAACAGAGTGAAATATTATTATATAATTTCACAATCACCAATCAAGTGTATGTTTCAGCTTGAATTACTTATGTGTCAGCACAGCAGATTTAAATATGTGCAAACTTTAAAGAGAAGGTATGTTTTACATCCTGAGTCTGCCATTTCTCTTTCCATGTAGCTATGGAGAGCTTCACAAATATATTTGACTCTCTGTTTCCTTTTCTATAAAATTTGTAAAAAGGCCTACTTTATGAATTTAATAGTTTAAGAAATTCAAATAGAGATTCTTATAATGGTAGCTATGCTGAAAAAAGTATATCAAAGATTACCACACATAAAAAGGTGATTGAGCATGTGATTCCTTCAGCACTTACATTTATTCTATAAAAATTCATATTGCTATTATTTTTTAAATAAGCAATGAAATAAGGAAACGCTAGTATACTGCATTTGATATAATGATGTTCTGTTAAAAGAAGTATTACTTAATATAAAATGCTCTGTACAGATAAATAGGGATTGTAAAACTGATACTATTCTTAAACAGTATACAGGTTGCAGGAGGATAAACAGCAAATAAAGGTCTCCTGAGATAACCAGATCATTGCACAGGTGTTCCTGTCCATCAAATTATAAAAACAAATGATTTTTTGTGTTTTGTGCAGAGTTGAAGAAATAGAAAATATATTTTGGTCATTAATATATTCGTTTATTTACTGTTTGAGACATCCATGTAATCTTTAGTTTATTTATAATTAAATCTATAGTTCAAGATATTTTAGAGTGAATTATATGCAGACATTTGTCTAAAAGTTGTGGAAATCAATTAGGAGTTAATACTTACATTTCATTGATAATATATTAAGAGAAAGCCCTACAATTACAACTGAATTATAAGGGGTCATGTACACATTTTATTTTTATGACAGGGATTCTTTTATTCACTATGTACTACATGAATATAGCAGAGTGCTTGATAAAGAGAAAAATGTTAAGCCAATAGTTATTGCAATTATTATTAACAATATTATACATAATCATTATTTGTATTATTTTAGGTAATAAACATCCAATCTGAATTAAGTATGGTTAAGTATAATTTTAAATTAGCATCCAGCATTAAAACTCTTGTCAGTGTGCAGAGCTGCTCCAGCTCCTGCTCTATCAAACACTGCAGTCCACCTCACTCTTTGTTTCCATGAATAACTATCAATTCTAATAAAACTTCCTGAACTAAAGTTTATTATTGTATTGAACAAAAATGAGGTGGTTTGTCACATTATTTGAGTAACTTCCATATTTATATATTTTAATAATAGTTCCCTTGAAAGTTTCTTTCAAAAAATCAAGGGAACAGTGCAGGAAAGAAATGAAGTGATTCCTGGAAGGAAGTAAAAGAGGAGAGAAAAAAAGAGTTAATAACAACAAATTTCAGAAGTTTATATTGTTTTTCTTACACTGGATTGACAAGTCAGGAATTCTGGTAAGGGTCCAGTGATGTTTCACCTGCAGGCAAGGATGAGTGGGCATATTTAGTAGAGATGAATAACATCCTGAATGGACCTTTCCATCATAACAAGAACTGTTTGTTGTTTTATTTCAAACTGGTTGTCTCCAGTGGCATCAGAGAAAACTGCTGGGAGCACAGGCTTTTGCACCAATAGGAGCCATGGCCCATGGGAAATTTCAGTGAGATAATTGGTTATAGGTGGTTAGAGAACAGGATGCCAGTAAAATGTATCATGAAGAGAACTTTTATATATTAAGATATATTGTGTATTTGAATTTATGAAAAGAATTGATGGAGATTAAAGGGTCAATCACATAAGCAGAAAGAAAATCACAGTCCCCCTAATATTCTGAGTACTATTAAGGTGAAATGCCTGTGGATCCTTGAGACCAAGAAGCAGAGAAGGAGACTCAAAGCCTTGTCTCAGCCCAATCCTGGGACACTAAGTTTTCCTGCTCATCCTCACAGTTTTCCTCTCAGGAATGGAGTGATTTTCACTAGTCAGACCAAACTCATGGTATTGCTAACAGTGACAAAGTATTTCTTTCCGAAATTGTCCAAATCATACATGAGCCTGGTGCCAAAACCCAGCATAGAGACCTGGCAGCTGGATGATCATCATCACATTGCTTTTCTCTGATGCCTCTATTTCTCCACCTGAGAAACGACAATGGTGACCACTCTCATTTGCCACTTGAAAGTACGACTAAATGGAACATGTAAACCATTTAAACCAGTACCTGGCAAAAATTGCATGCATATTAGGAAGGACTACAATAACTGTTGTTCAGTTTTCAAAATCATGGGATGAGTGGGTCATTCTGAATGTGTTAGGAAAGTAAAAAACATCAACATGTTTCTTAGAAGTGCTACACATCTTCCTATTATTGATTCCCAATTTAATTCAATTCTAGTTAGACAACACAACACTTTTTAATTTCAAACTACTCAACATACACTTGAATGCACATTCTACACCATTAGGAGTTAGTCAACTGTCCTCTTCAAAACTTTTATACCTTTCCTGATGGTTGTCTTATGATTATTATACTGGCTGAATTGTTTTTACATATCCAAGTGTAATTATGGATATTTTAAATTCTCCCTTGTGATATAACATGTTAGGCACTATATATCTGGAAACTAGGATAATAAATGAATATAAATTTAATATTGTTTTGTCTCTCATGATGAAACTGTTCCTTAATATTGATACATACATCCTTGCCTTTAGGTGTACACTGTTTGATAAGCACACAGCCATATAGCCACATCAACTTTTGTTTTGTGTTTATATATATGCATATATATCTGTACTCTTTCAACTATATGAGCAATATATACATTTTGCATATATTTCAAATAATATTATCAATAGTCTAACAAATATTTTATGCCCTATATAGGTATATATTATGGTGAAGATGGTATTAATATACTAAGTGTATTTTCTCCACATGGTGAAATTTTCAACACTGCCATCCTGCTGCAGGATGTAAAATTGGGAAATTCATTGATATCCCATTCCTCCAAGCATCAACTCTCTCAGTAACCTCTTTATTTAAGAGGTAGACTCATTCATAGTTTCCCTACACATGGCTCTTCTGCCCCTTTTATGCTAACCTTATAATTAGCGCTATACTTGTTAAATATAAATCTTAGTTCCATCCATGTGGCAGTTTAGCCCTGAATCTCAGCAGAGTTGCAACACCTCTCTATAGTAAAGTGGATTCACCCAGGACAACTAATAAGAAGATGATGATGAACAACACCCATCCCAAGGAACAGAGAGAGTATGCAAATGCAGGAAAGATAGTGGCATCCATCTGCCCCATGGGATCTAAGCCCCCTCTCAAGTAGAAACAGAGTGGACATCACCATCCCCAAATCCTCAAGACTGGGGAATGAGAAATGGACTAAAGTAGACTTATTATTATTCTACTATAGTCTTATTATTCTAGCAGAGAAGAAATTGATCATTGATATAAAGGCAGTCACCACTAGTGGATTTGAGGGGAGGGAAAGGGAAGAACAGGTGTAATATGGTGGTATTTTTGGGACATTGGAATTGTCCTCCATGACATTGCAATGACAGATACAGGCCATTATATTTTTTTGTCATAACCTACAAAATAGTGCGGGACAAAGTGTAAACTATAATGTAAACTATAGTCCATGGTGAGTGGCAGTGCTTCAGTATGTGTTCATCAGTGTGACAAAAGTACCACACTAATGAAAGATGTTGCTAAAGTGGAAAAGTAGGAGAGTGAGAGGAAGTGGGACATATGGGAATCCTCTACATTTTTATATAGCATTTATGTAATCTAAAGCTTCTTTAAAAATAAAAATTTTAAAAATTTTAAAAATCTCTTTAATAATTGCTCTCTAGTGTCTTCATGTAGGCATTCATTTTATATTTACAGTGATTATATATTTGAGCATTGATCCTAGAGTAATATTCTCAGACTCCAGAAATGGAATGCTTGTTTTTTGTTTGGTTTTTGGTATATGCTTCCTATCAGATTATAGACATTCCTTTCACTTTTAATGTGATGAAAATTTTAGTTTTAATATTTTTTTTTTCATTTTAAAAATATTGGGGTATATCATTCATAAATGAACATACATAAAAAATAAGTGTATCATAAAAGATGTGAACTTACACAACCAACATGCATAACATCATACAGGGTTCCCATACATCAGCCCACCACAAACACCTTGTATTGTTTTGAAACAATTGTTACAAATTATGAGAGCATCACCATAATATTACTATTCACTATACCCAATAACTTACATTTGTGTTTTCCCCCAACCCACCCTATAATTAAGACCATGTGTTAGAATTAAATATTTGTTATAGTTCATGAGAGAACATTCTCACTTTTGTCTGTTAACAAAGTCCATCTTCCACCACAGGATTCTCTTTGTTATACAGTCACATTCTTTGTGAAACCCATTCAAAGTGTACATTCATTGGCTATCATTTTCATCACAGAGATGGGCTTTCATCAATTGTAACAAATGTACCATACAAATGAAGGATATTTTTAATGTGGGAAAATATGAGAGGGCTAGAGAGTGTGGCATATGGGAATTCCCTATATTGTAATGTAATATTTATGTAATCTAAGTGTCTTTAAAAATGAAAAATAAAAAGGTTTATTAAAAAAATCAACCTAAAATAAATCAGAGACCTAAATATAAAAGCCAGGAGCATAAAACAACCAGAAATCTTCCTGAAGATGTAGGAATACATCTTCAACATCTTGTAGTTGTTGATGGTTGAGGGTCTTTTAAAACTTACACTCAAAGAAAGAACAATGAAAGAAAAAAATAAACACTTTTGTACCTCAAAGAACTTTGTGAAGAGGGTCAAAAGGCAGCCAAATCAATGGGAGAAAGTTTTTGAATATCACATGTCCAATAAGAATTTAATATACATGATAAAGAGATCCTCCAACAAAACAATAAAGAAACAAATGATCCAATTAAAAAAAGGGGCAAAATACTTGAATAGATATTTTTCCAAAGAACAATTACAAATGGCAAAAAATAATAATAAATGTTCAACAGCACAGCTGTTAGGGAAATGCAAATCAAAGCTAAAATGAAATATCATTTCACACCTATTAGAATGGCTACTATTAAAAGACAGAAATCTCCAAGTTTTGAAGAGGATATGGAGAGATAAGAAAGTTTATTCACTGTTTGTGGGAATGTAGAATGGTAAAGTCACTGTGGAAGACTGTTTGGTGTTTCCTAAGGAAGTTACATAAAGATCTACCATGTGACCTGTCAAGACCACTATTGGGTTTATACCAAGAACTGAGCCCAGTGACACAAACATATGTGCATACCAATGTTTATAGTATAATTATTCACAATTGCCAAAAAGTGGAGAGAGTTCATGTGTCCATCAGCTGATGAATGGGTAAATAAAATGTGGTATATACATACAGTGGAATATTATTCATCTGTAAGAATAAATTACATCATTCAACATATGACAACATGGATGAATCTGGAGGACATTCTGTTGAATGAGACAAGCCAGACATAAAAGGACACATATTACATGATTTCACTAATATGAACTCAATACAATGAGTAAACTCATGGAATTAATAACCAGAATATAGGTCAACAGAAAATAGAATGAGGTTAGAGAATGGAAAGCTGGGGATTAATCTGGCCAGAATTGGTAAAAAAAACTTGTTTATAAATTTTTTGGAATTAATAGAAATGTTGAAAACACATCATAATGTCTGTAATTATTGCAAATATACAGATATGACAGTGGTTTAAAGGCAAAGGCTAAGGTCCTGTATATCATTAGGAGGAAAGCTAAAAAATGAAACATGGGACTATACAGCATAGTAAACCCTTATTTGAAAAATTTGTATAATTAATAGTGCATATATAAGAATATTTTTTTTCTGAAAGAGAACAAATATACATTAAAGTTATGTCATATTATTGTGATATTTGGACAAAAATACAACCAAAGCAAACTATGGACATAAGTGTATAGTAATATATTAATAAGCTTCCATCAATGGTTAAAAAATGCAATATGCTAAATGAAATAAACTTGACAAAAAACACTACACATTGTTTGACTCCATCTATGCAAAATGCAACTACAAATAAATTAGAGAGGAATAAATAGATTAGAAGTTATGTATGGCAGGGGAAGGATAGAGAGATTGAGAGGTGACTATTAAGGGTTAGAGTTTTGTTGTTTTTTGTTCTTGGAATTTTAGTGTTACTATTTCTGGAGTAATGAAAATGGTCTGATATTGATTGAGGTGAGGAATGCACAACTCTGTGATTGTATGAAATATCACTGATTGTACACTTTGGATGGATTGTATGGTTTATGAATATGTTTCAAAAATTGATAGAAAATAACATATATATGAAATAACCAATGTAGGGGCAACCTTGCCCAAATAGTCAATTGTGAGTCTGGTATTTGAAGCAATAGAATTCACATGCTGAGTGAATGTGTATGGATTAAAGTTGTCATAGAAATTCATGTTGATGAGGACTACATTAAGCCATATATAGAAGTAAATGAAATCCTTGAAAAACTTTAAGAGTATAAACTGTCTTCTGTAAGAAAACTAAAACCTAATTGGGGGGATTATTCATAACTCAAATTTCTTAATATGATTTCTAAAAATTATCAAAGACTCTAAGTGATATAAGGAAAGAAGGAATTGGGCTGAAATCAATAGAAAACCATTGCTCTTCTACTCTGACTCAATAGAAAGTATAAATATCAAACCCCTCAAACTTGCTACCACATGCATTCCTCTTCTAAAATATTCCCCAGAGTATGTAGTTGTTTCCATATAAGTTGTTTCTGAACTTATTTTATCATATCCTGAGTTATATGTCTTCAACTGTTTAACTCTAGACTCTCTCCATAGATGAAAACTTGAAACAACGTATAATTCAGCTTTCTAATCTAACATGTACAATAATCATTTATAATTTTCTTCTAAAAAGACCTTTAAGCTTACAAAATTTGGTTTTCTATAAAAATGCCAGAAACAGAACAGATCTGATTTTGCCTTTTTAAAGTTTATTTTATGCATTCATTCATGCTTTTGCTCATTCATTTACTCATTTATCAAATATTTTAACTGCATATTATGTGTTACCCTTCTGAATGCTGATGGTTCAAAAGTGAAAAAGACAGTTTCTTTACTCTCAACAACTTCAAAGATAACTGTAAAAGAGAGAGGCATAAAGCATGTGGAATGTCATTTATGTACAAAATGATAAAAAATGTGTGTGTTTGTATATATACTAATATAGGGACCTAAAACAGGTAACAAATAATTAAGTTTCTAACCAGAAGAAATATAAAAAATGAGTTTAAGTCAGTATTGAATCTTGAAGATGGAATTGTATTCTATCTGTATAGAAAGCGAGCTTTTCAATAATACAGCAAAAAGAATAAAAAAAATAAGCAAAAACAAGGAGAAAATTGTATATAATTCATCACAAGTGATTCTTGGTGGATTGATAAAGTAATGCATGATTGGATATGGTTGGAAGTAAAGTTTTAAAGAGCTCAAATGAAAGAGTCTTATGTGCATGTTAGGCAAGGCTATGACTAGTGTCTAAGAATCTTTGATGTAACATAGAAAAAAATGTTTCCCTCTGTGAGTGAAAAGTTTGAAAAGATACTCAACTGAGCACGAGATTTCACTAAACCCTCCCCAGTGCCCTAGTTTAGAGGTAACCATTGCCCTGTGATGTGGGGGTGCATTTAAACCTCTCTCAAATCTCTCTACAATGGTCTATGTACAGGGCACACATGCTCTACCACAAGTGGTAGAACTAAGAATGGATTGTAGGGTTTCACATCCATGGATTTCTGTTTGTCAAATAATCCTGCACATTCATTAGAGTCACTGACAATGAGCAGGGACTGAGTTCCATTCTCTCCAATATCGGAGGCTACCTAGCTGCAGCTCTGAGATTCTGCATGATTACAAATAATTCACAAACATATATACCTGCATGCATACATACATACATGATTATGCATATTTTCTCTGTGATTCAGTAGACAGTTTAAAAAATGTGTTACATTATTTGAGACTCTTTGCCCTTTGCTTTTTAAGTCTCCTGACTTTATATTTACTAGAGACTCTGGATTAAAGTCATTAAGGGATTTACAATGCAAAATTTCCAGAGAAAAGAAACTTGACTGTTTTTTTCTGAGACAAAAAAAGTTTACCCTGAGGGGTCCCCAGCTGATTTTAAAGCCTTGTTCTTCTCAGTGATACTTTCCTCCAGGTATGCTGTGGAATTGTCTTGGGGTGATTTGCCAATAGTCCAACTTCAGAAGGGATTTGCTCTGAGCAGTTCCTATGGAAACCCCACTCTCTTGGCTCAGAAGACAAATTCCAGAAGAAATAAAATGGAACAAAATCTAACTTCCTGTTAGAGGTCCCCCCTCACTAGGTTTGCAAAAATTAACAAGCTATGGCTCAATTCCCCCTGACATACTTTAAGGAAGGACAAGCCCCCCTTAAGCCTACATGTCTGAAAGCAGGGCACTTCCCCAAAGGTTGAACAAAGAGACCACATGAAGAAGGGAGTAAAGTAAGATAGAGAGCTTCCCCCCTCCAGACTAAGTCCCCACCAGCCCCTCCAGCACTCCACGACACAGAACACCCTAGCTCACTATCCTCTAGCCATACAAGGGAAAATTTTCACCTCTAGAGCTTCTTATTGGACCCTGCACTTTACTCAAACCCTTGACCACCTCCCACAGACTATCATTTCCCTGCCTAGGAATGTACTGTATAAATTCAAATCCTTCCTTTCCAAAGGCAGGCTGAAGTCTATTCCTCAGACCCCTTCTGTTGGGAGAGCTTCCCAATAAACTTTCTGCCTGCAATCAGCAGTCTCCCTGTCCCAGTGAGTGCCATTTTTTCCCAACACTTCCTCTTGATTTTTCCTGACCTAAGAAATATCTACTGTGCTTGGGAGATATCCTGTAAAGGATGGTGAGAAATTGTTAAGGGAAAAGCTGAATGCCTTGGAAAAGAAGGTTGGAAACCTACTGAGACTATTTCCTAAGTTATAAATAACCTTTATTCCTGAAATGAAGATGACATCAATTCACAGCAGATGTCTGAGAATTCTTTGAAGGCTAGGTTAGATGTTAGGAGAAGTTGTATAGTCTTGTAAGGTCTGATAAATTCATTTGAACATTACGTTAAATTTGTAGGCAGTTCCATATCTAAGCAGTTGTTTTGTGCTTTTCAGCTCGGTATATCAACAAATTTCTGTAATCCTAATGTTCATTTTAAATTTTTTTAAACTGAAACACTGAAACACTTTTTGAAGCCTTTTTCTTCTGGATTGCACAATTCAGGGGGAAAGTGCTATGAGGTATTTAATGCTTTATACAAACTTGGTCCTCAGTCTAATCCTCCCTGTCCTCCTCTCCCCAGATGGTCCCTAGAGGAGACCTCATGCCAGATGAGGACACCCATAGTCGGGGCCCTGGGGCGCACTTGTGCCTTCATAGAACACCTCCCTGCAAGGCACCACCTGCCTGTAGCAGCTGCTGGAGCCCCTGCTGCCCACAGAGCAGCACTGAGTCCCCAGAAGACTCCAGCCTGAGATGAGCCAGGGGCATGGCAGCAGCCAGGGAGAATGCAGCTCACCTCACTGAATGCGGAAGAAGAGGAAATGGAATTGGAACACAGAACTGGGAGAAGGAAGTGCTAAAGTGTTGAGGAGTAACCTGAGCTTGGCAGCATCCTTCCAAGCTTCCTGTATATCACGGAGACTTTTCCTCACTCTCCCAGTACCTCATCTCTGAAGGTACCTGGGTCTGTGGACGGAACAGGCAGCACATGCCAATTTCAGTTTTATTCACAGTTCACAAGCACAGATGGGTACACATTAAAGAAGAGACAATAAAAGGATTTAAATTTTTAAAAAACCTAATAAAGATATTAAATTAGTGATTTATTTAATAACACATAAATCTCACTTTGCCTTTTTCACTTTTTGAAATTAACCCATTTATTGGTTTCTCTAGTACTCACATTTCATTGATTTCTTTAAGATCAACTCAAAGGCCACATAACTGCAGTTTATTCCATGCATCCTCCTATGTTAGCCAGGGTTCTCAAGGGATAGAGAACCAATAGGAGATATCTGCAAATATTATGATAGTCTTATAAAAAATTGTCTTGCATGACTATGGGGATGCACAATTTTAAGTTTTAGGGCAGGCAGCAAGTCAGGAACTCAGATGAAGGTCTTTGATTAATTCTCCAGGAGAAGCTGGCTGGCTGAAATCCAGATGGAATTCTCACTTCTGACTGCTGAAATCCTCACTTCTTTAAAGCCTTCAACTGATTGGATGAGACTTCTCTCATTGTTGAAGGCAATCTCCTCAGTTAATTGTAGATGTAATCACCCATAGATTCAATCAAATTATTGATGATTTAAGTCCACAAAATGTCCTCAAAGTAACAATGAGGCCAGTGCTTGCTTCACCAAATAACTGCACACATCACCTGGACAAGGTGACACATGCAGCCTAACCACCAAACCTCCTTTAATAAATCAACCAAACTCTGTCCCTTTCTGCTCCTTTCCCTCTCTCTCTTTCTCTCTTCCCCCAGTCCTCCTCTCATCCACTGCCCTGAGTAACATTTAAGAAGAAACTGGAGTCATTCAATACTATACAATAATATCATTTTTATGTATTCTAAATATTAGGGACATCGATTTTCATCTATACTTATTTGGAATTTATAAAATTATAAACTCATCTATATTTTTCAATCAAGTAGATTAATTTTCTTAGAAATGGAAGAATAAATAAACTTACCTAACTCCTTTTATTTGAGAAGATTCTGCTTTGATGAGCGGCACATCTTGCCTTTTTTTTTTTTTTTTTTTTTTTT
>JAQZBX010069286.1:0-15605 GCA_029593785.1 Cabassous unicinctus | reverse complement strand
CTGTTTTTTTTTTTTTTTTTTTTTAAAAACAATTTTACAGATACATATTAATAAAGCAAACAATTTATACAAAGTGTATAATCAATGGCATTTGGTATAATCACAGAGTTGTATGTTCATCACTTCAATCATTATTAAAACATTTTAATTATTTCAATAATAATAACAATAAACAAAAAAGAGAGAAAGAAAAAAATTCCTCACCTCTCACTCTCTGTTTCCCCTGCTGTATGTAGCTGTTATTTCTGGTATTCTTGCACAATTACTTGCTTATTAAGCTGTTTTATTGAGATATATTCACATGCTATATGATCTATCAAAAGTGCAATGGCTTTTTTTTAGCAGTTAAAACGTCCTCTATTGTAAAATGCTAAAATTAATGGAAAAATAGATGGAAAGAAATCATTCTGGATGCTGGCAAAATGTGTTTCTTTCTCATGCTTTCCTCATGTCCCTCCACCTTCAAGTGGAGTCTGGAATCCTTCTCATGCTTCCAATCTCTCAGACAACCTCTTCTTCCCACTTCTCTGCATTTCAGGCTCATGTGATTACCTGGGAAAACTCCTCCTCTTTATTTCTTTTTTATTTTATCACAATATATTTTTTAAATTTTTTAAAAGATACTTAGATTACATAAATATTACACAAAAAACATGAGGGATTCCCACATACATTCCCTACCCCTCGTGCATTTTCCCACATAAACAACCTCATTCATTAGTGTGGTACATTTGTTAAAATTGATGAACACATTTTGGTACATTGCTATTGAGCGTGGATTACAGTTTACATTGTACAATGTAAACAGTTTACATTGCACAATTTTGTAAGTCATGACAAGCTATATAAAATGGCTTTTATATGTCATTGCAATGTCATTCAGGACAATTCCTAAGTCTCGAAAATGCCCCCATATTATACCTGTTTTTCCTTCTCCATCCCCTCAGAACCTCCAGTGGTCACTTCCTACACACCAATGATAAAAGTTCTTCCATTGCTAGAATCACAATAAGTCTATGGTAGAAAACCAGTAAGTCTACGTTAGTCCATCGTTCATTTCCCAATACTGAGGATACTGGGATGGTGATGCACAGTCCACCTCTAATTCAGAGGGAGCTTAGATCCTGCATTAGTCAGCGTTCTCTAGGGAAACAGAATCAACAGAAGGTACATGTAAATAGTATGAGATTTTATAAGAGTCTCTCGTGTGACCGTGGGGGTGCACAAGTTCAGGTTCCACAGGCAGGCTGCAAACTAAGGGCTCTGATGAAAGTTCAATGAAGGTCCTTGATGAGTTTCCAGGAGACATTGGCTGTCCAAAGATAAGCTGGGAAATCCTCTCTGAATGCTGAATTCACTTCCCCTTTTGAGTCACTCAACTGATTGGATAAAACATAACTCATTGCTGATGGAAATCTCACTAGTTGATGCAGATGTAATCAGCCTTCTATGCAGTAAACTCACTGTATTATTCAGCCAAAAGGGGTGCTGATGCAAAATACTAGAAATTGGTTGGTTTTTATAAAGGGTATTTATTTAGGGTAGAAGCTTACAGTTACCAGGCCATAAAGAACAAGTTACCTGCCTTACCAAAGTTTATTGCCACATGGTGGAGAAAGATGGCTGCCAAAGTCTGTAAGGGTTCAGGCTTCCTGGGTTCCTCTTTTCCCTCTTAACTTCTGTGCAATGGAACCATTGTTGTGTTCCCTGGTGGCAGCACTCCTCCTTTTGGGACTAAGACCTGTACACCAGCAGAGCTTAGGGTTGCAGCGATAGGAAGCAAAAATTTTCCTAGTGGGTCACTATGGTTATTGGTGAGTAGTGCCACACCCATTTCCACCCCTTGGTTCCTGGACCCATGAATCCTGATTATGGGAGAAACAGCACCATAGATTGGATGCTGATTTACAGCATACACCACCTCCTGGAGAACATTGCCTAAGCCCTGCAATGTATTGCTATCTAGTTGGCGCCATAAATGAGTCTTCAAAAGGCCATTCCACTGTTCTATCAATGCAGCTCCTTCAGGGTGAGGGGGAACATGGTAAGACCAGTGAATTCCAGGGGCATGTACCCATTCCTGCACACCATTTGCTGTGAAATGGGTTCCTTGATCAGAAGCAATGCTGTGTAGAATGCCTTGATGGTAGATAAGACCTTCAGTAAGTTCACAGAGGATGGTTTTGGAAGAAGCATTGAGTACAGGAAATGCAATCCCATATCTGGAGTATGTGTCTATTCCAGTTAAAACAAATTGCTGCCTATTCCATGTGGAAGTGGTCCAATGTAGTTAACCTGCCACCAGGTAGCAGGCCGCTCACATCAGGGAATGGTGCCATATCGGGGGCTGTGTGGGTCTCTGCTGCTGGCAGATTGGACACTCAGAAGTGGCTGTAGCCAAGTCAGCCTTGGCATAAGGAAGTCCATGTTGCTGAGCTGATGCATAAGTTCTATTCCTTCCTTTCATTACCACTTTTTTCTTGAGCCCATTGGGTAATGACAGAAGTGGATCATAAAAGAGGCTGAGTGTTAGCCACAGAGAGGGTCATCTTATCCACTTGATTATTAAAATCTTTCTCTGCTGAAGTCACCCTCTGGTGAGCATTCACATGAGACAAGATATTTTCATGTTTTTTGCCCAATCAAAAAGCTCTATCCACATACGTCTTCCCCAGACCTCTTTGTCACCAATTCTCCAATCATGTTCCTTCCAAGTCCCTGACCATCCAGCCAAACCATTGGCAACAGCCTAAGAATCAGTGTCCAAATGCACCTCTGACCACTTCTTTTTCCAAGCAAAGTGAACAACCAGGTACACTGCTCGAAGTTCTGACCACTGGGAGGATTTGCCTTCACCATTATCCTACAGGGATGTCCCAGAAGAGGCCTGCAGTGCTGCATTGTCCACTTTTGGGTGGTACCTGCACAGCATGTAGAACCATCTGTAAACCAGGCCTGAGTTTTCTCTTCCGCAGTCAACTGATTATAAGGGACTCCCCAAGAGGCCAAAGCTGTGGGCTGGGAAAGAAAAGGTCACATAGCAGGGGTGGTGACCATGGGCATCTGGGCTATATCCTCATGTAAATTACTTGTGCCTTCAGGGCTCTCTTGAGTCTTATCTCATAGATACCATTCCACTTTATTATGGAGTGCTGCTGTGCATGCCCAACTTCATGGTTTTGTGGGTCAGTCAATACTCAGCTCATGATAGGCCACTCATGTCTAATGGTAACTTGATGACCCATGGTTAAGGGTTCAGTCTCTCCTAAGGCCCAGTAGAAGGCCAAAAGCTGTTTCTCAAAAGGAGAGTAGTTATCTGCAGAGGATGGCAGGGCTATGCTCCAAAATCCTAAGGGTCTAAGTTGTGATTCTTATAGGGACCTGCCAAAGTCTCCAGATAGCACCTCTATTTGCTACTGAGACTTCCAGCACCATTGGATCTGCCTGATCATAAGGCCAAAGTGGTAGTGCAGCTTGTACAGCAGCCTGGACCTGTCACAGGACCTCCTCTTGTTCCAGTCCCCAATCAAAACTGGCAGCTTTTCTGGTCACTTGGTAAATGGGATGGGGTAGCTTACCCATTGAGAAACGTGTTGTCTCCGAAATCCGAAAACACCAACTAAGTGTTTTGCCTCTTTTTTGGTTATAGGAGGGTGCAGATGCAAAAATGTATCCTTCACTTTAGAAGGAATATCTTGACATACCACATACCAACGGACACCTAGAAATTTCACTGAGGTGGAAGGGCCCTGCATTTTTGTTGGAATTTTCTCCCATCCTCTCTCACACAAATGCCTTACCAATAAGTCTAAGGTCTTTGCTACTTCTTGTTCAGTAGGTCCTACCAACAAGATATCATCAATATAACGGACCAGTGTGATGTCTTGTGGGAGGGAGAGACAATCAAGGTCACTGTGGACACTATTATGACATAGGGCTGGTAAATTGATATACCCCTGAGGCAGGACAGTGAAGGTATACTGCTGGCCTTGACAGCTGAAAGAAAACTGTTTCTGGTGGTCCTTACTAATGGGATTGAGAAAAAAATTTTGTCAGATCTACACCTGCATATCAGGTACCAGGGGATGTGTTGATTTAAAAGAGCAATGATACCACATCTGGGACAACAGCTGCAATTGTCGTCACCACCTCGTTAAGTTTACAATAATCCACTGTCATCCTCTAAGATCCATCTGTTTTCTGCACAGGACAAATAGGAGAGGTGAATGGGTATGTGGTGGGAATCACCACCCCAGCGTCCTTCAAATCCTTTATGGTGGCACTAATATCAGCAATCCCTCCAGGAATCCTGTATGGCTTTTGATTTACTATTTTGTTAGGCAGAGACAATTCTAGTAGCTTCTACTTGGCCTTTCCTATCATAATAGCTCTTACACTACAAGTCAGGGATCCAATGTGGAGATTCTGCCAGTTGCTGAGTATGTCTATTCCAATTATGCATTCTGGACCTGGGGAAATTACCACAGAATGGGTCCAGGGACCCACTGGACTCACTGTGAGATGGACCTGGGCTAAAACTCCATCAATCACCTGACTTCCATAGGCCACTTCTCTGACTGATGGAACACAGTGATGTTTTGTCTCCTGGAATTAATGTCACTTCTATGCCTGTGTCTAATATTCCCTGAAATATCTGATTGTTTCCTTTTCCCCAATGCATAGTTACTCTGGTAAATGGCCAAAAAGTCTCTTTGGGGAAAGGTGTGAGGAAGATTAGCAGTATAAATTTTTGACAGCTAAACAGGATCCTTCCCCAAGGGGACCTGGCCATCTCCTCATTCAAGGGGCCTGGGTCTGTGAACTGTCTGAAGTCTGGGAATTGATTAAGGGGCCACAAGTCTTTTCATCTGTAATTTGAGTTAAAGTTTTGTTCACTTGACCTAGAACTCTTCTGCTTATACAGATCCAGAAGAAATTTAGTAGATAGCCCATTTATTTCACTTCTAAGTACCCCATGATCTATTAGCCAATGCCATGACTTTATGTGACTCAGACTATTTTGAGTGTGGCTTTGAATCTGACATTCATTGCAGTAGCCACACACACTTTGTCTTTGTTGATTAACTGCCAATAATTAACCTTTAGTGGCCCCAGATCCAATCATCCCTATAATGTTCAAGGAGTCTAATTCCATTACAGCCTTCACTACAGTAATATCTGGACTACAGAGAAAAGCAACCACAGATCTCTTCAGGGAAGTTGGAGTTAGTCTTACAAATTTATTCCTCACAGTCCTGGTTAAAGGTGTGTCCTCTGGAAAATCCTGGGGTAGGTGGGCAAGTCTTAAGTAGTAAATACATTTGAGCATTCCAGTCTCTCTTAGCCTTTGAATTCTTTCTTCTACTGTATAGCAGGGAAAATTGGGCATCTCAACCTCAGTCATGCTAGGCCATCTTTTGGTTCATGTTTCAGTCAACCACCTGAACAAACTGTTAAAGCCCTTTCTAACTCCTCGATCTATAGCATTGAATCTGTAGTGGGCCCACTAAGAGAAGAGGGGTGGTGGGGGTATGTAAGGAGAAGGATTATCAATGTATTGCAAGCTACTGACCTCAGGGAATTCCTTTGCATTTACTGCTGGTGAGTCAGGATAAATCTCTTCAAGCAGGAATTACAAGGCAGATTCCTCAGGGCAGGCTGGAGGCTGGACAGTGCATGCTGGAGTTTGACTAGTACCTGCCTCAGAGCTGGAAGGAGGTCCAGATTCCCTAGACTGGGCCAGAGGCTGTGCAGTCCAGGCTTCAGTCTGGCTGGTACCCACATCAGAGCTTAAAGGAGGTCTGGACTCCCTGGGGCAGGCTAGATGTTAAGTGATACAAGGTTGACAAGGTGTGTTCTCCACATGGCAGGCCATCACAGGTTTATCTGGTAAAGTCGCCACAGAATTTAGGGTTCCAATGTCCCCACCAATATTATCATCATCCCATATAGCTCCATCCCAATCCTTGTGTTTCACTCCTTTCCAATCAATGCCTTTACTTTAACTGCTGAAACCCTGCGGGGTTGAGATTTTAGTTTCTTTGTAACTCTGTTACTCATACAAAGAGAGTTTGAGTTTTCTTTCTCAGATATCTCAAACCTGTAGGTGCAGGAGACAAGATTTTCTTTCACAGCACACATAGAAACTTTCACATGATTCATGGGGTGTTTAAGTTGCAAATTTGAAGGCTTTAGCTCAGTCTCTTTCTTTTGTAACTGTATCCAGAGTGTTTAGGAGGAGTCAGCAATTATCATTATATAAGTTTTGAATCCACAAACCTGTTAAGGTGTTTAAAACACTCTCACCCAGATCCTTGCTTGTTATAAGAATGGAAGTAGGGGAATCCAGTGATGATATTTTTTGGATCTCCATTGCCAACTCACTCCATGGACTCTTATTGGCTTCTTCATTATGGAATGGGAGTCATTAGCACCCTTGAGTACAATTAGAGTAGAAAGAACCACCTCAGACATCCCATGTTTAAGATTCTGTTCCTCAAGAACCATGCCATCCTGGTACTAAGCTGTAACAGTGTTCTCTAGAGAAACAGAATCAACAGGAGGTATCTGTAAATAGTATGAGATTTTATAAGTCTCTCATGTGGCCTTGGGGGTGCACAAGTATAGGTTCCACAGGCAGGCTGCAAACTAAGTGCTCCGATGAAAGCCCAATGAAGGTCCTTGATGAGTTTCCAGGAGATGTTGGCTGTTCAAAGATGAGCTCAGAAATTCTCTCTGATTTCTGAAATCACTTCCCCTTTTAAGGCATTCAACTGATTAGATATAGCATCACTCATAGCCGATGGTGATCTCCCTGTTTGATGCAGATCTAATCAGGCATCTATGCAATAAATACACCAATGACTAAAGCCCATAATTGTACTTGTATTATAATTAGCCCAGTGTTTCCTTGACCAAACAACTGGGCACAATTACCTGGCCGAGTTGACACATTAGCCTAACCATCACAGATCCCATGGGGCAGATGATTGGGACTATCATGCTTGCAGTTGCAGACTCTCTCCGTTCCTTGATTTGGTTGTTGTCCATCATCATCTCCTTGTTAGATGTCCTGGGGAGTCCAATGTACTGGAAAGTAGGTGTTGCATCTCTGTTGAGATTCAGGGCCTGATTGACACATGGAAAGTCAAAGATTTATTTCTCTTGGACATACACCTATCAAGTCTAGTACTAACTACAGTTTCTAATAGAAGGGGTTCAAAAGCCATGTGTAGGGAAAACAATCAATGACCCTATAGCCAAAAATGTATCCAGGTGTACAGAAAAAAGAAAAGAATAAGGAGTAAAGAATAAAATTTTAAAAAAATATATAAAATATAAAATAACAGACCAAAAAAACCTGAAAATAAAACCTCAAAGTATAAATTTGCTGTCACAATGCTGTCTGTTCTCAACCCCCACTCCCTAAAGAGCCAGTGGTTGCCTGACAATTCACCGGATCACTCTCTGGATCCTTTCTCTTCAGGACTGGCTGGTCACCTACAGCTCCTGGGCTGCCTCTCCCTGCTACTCCATCCCTCAGGGTGGTTAGGCATTTTATTTTTCTTTTCTTTTCATTTTTTTTTTTTTTTTTAGTAGGTACAAGGACTTCTTATATGTAAGGCAGGCTTTCAACCAGTAAGCTACACCTCTGAGCTATACCTGCTCCACTGGTTAGGTGTCTGAATGGTCCTCATCTGTCTCTCCCTACCTTTTTTCTCTCAGGCCAATTGGGCTTCTGATGATTTTTTTGTTGCCTTTCCTGTCTTCACTCACTCCAGGACTGTTAGGGACCTGTCATTCCACCCCCTCACTGATCCAGTTCCTCTCTCTTGCAGGGAAGGTGGGTATGACATCCTTCTTGACCAGCTCTCCCCTCCCCTTTCCCTGGAGGCACTTCAGCTTCAGCTGATGCTCACCCCCACCTCACGCTGCTCTGCCTACACTATCTCTCCTACCCTATCCTATCCTTCTCTTCTCCTGAGGTGGCTGGGTGCTGGTCTCACAATTGTTTGCCCTGCAGCTTCTCCACTCAAGAGCTTTTGGGGTACTGGGATGCTCCCTTGGTCACCTGGGGGCTTTCCTTTCTCTCAGAGCTGGTTGAGTGCTCATCTTCCAGCCAAGTCACCCCCTGGATTCCCTGTCCCTCTGAGCCATCTGTGTGTGACTTTAGTGCCCTCTCTCCTACAGCTCCCTTTCCCCTGGCCATCTGGGTCCCCCCTCTATACCTGCCCCCTCCAGTTGCCCCCACAGTCCCATGGTTTCCCTTCTACCAGGCAAACCTACCTACCTTTACACAGCTTCTGGAGAAGTGCTGCCTGCCATTCCCCACTCCATCATCTTAGATCTGCTGTCAGTAAGATATTAAAACAGAACATCAGGGACTTTGCAGGTCTAAATTTTTATCAAATTCTTCCTGATAGATATCTTCTCAAAGAACATATAATAAATACCAACCCAGTTAAGCAAACTTTTACAAAATTGGATCAGTGCTTCCCAAAAGAAAGTCTACCTGAAATTTTTGTGGACCCTCGAATCACATTATTAAGTGAAAGTTTTACTCTTGTCCTTGTCTGCTAGGGCTGCAGTGACAAATACCACACATTGGGTTTCCTTAAACACCAGGAATTTACTCTCACAGAGTTGGACTCTAGAATCCAAAATCAGCATGCCATGCTTTCATCTGGAGTCTGTAGCATCTGCTGGTGGCTTGCCACAATCCTGGGAGTTCCTTGCTTTGCATCTCTACCACTGTCACATGGACACTACTTCATTCTTTGGCTTCTTCTTATTTCTTGCTTCTTCTGCCTTCTTCTGCCTTATTGTTTTGGAATTTCCTCTGCCTCATAAAGATTCCAGTGATAAGGAATAGGGCCCACCCTCATTCATTTGGTCTCATCTAATTAGGCCTTTGAATATCCTGTTCAAAAATGAGTCCAACTAAACTAATAATAACACCTTTAAGTTCTTACCTACATGTGGGAACATAAAAACAGCAATGCGGAAAAAGACTTGAACACATCTTAATGGAGTGAGTGATTAAATCTACAACACCACCTTGCTTTAAATTATTCCCTCCTTGCTTAAGTGAGGAGAGGGTTGGTTCTAATTATGTATCCAAATATCAAAGTTAAATCCCAGAAATTCAGTCACTATTATAGGGAAAGGGCATGTACTTGCTCATGGTTTGCCTGAGAGCCTGTAAGGTAGGTTCATGCTTGACATTTTACATCAGACCATCTGGGGATGCATAGAGGATCGTTTCTGAATCCCACTTCCCTCACTGTTTTTGCTTTTTCTAAACATAGAGATACCTATGCTTCTCTTATATAATTCTGCAGCACTGCTGACTTGAATAGTATTCAATTCTAAAAAGTCATGTTTTCTTCCAGAGATAAACAGTGTTCTTCCATGACAACTGATATTACAGAGCAGGTGTTGAGTAATAAATTATTTTCTTACTGATTGATTACTCTTGATATTACAATTTAAATATTTTCAAATTTGTATTTCTAATGAGTTGATAAGAAATGAGACAAAGTATTCATTGTAGGTTTTTTATTCTCTTTGTAGAGTCACATTGATACTTAATATCCCTCAAGCTATACTACCTTCCTATGACCTTCTACCAATGATTACATAAAAATGATCACATCAACACACAGACTATCTAAGAGTAATGCACCAAAAAAACTGAAATTTCATTAATAGCCATATTATCACTCATATCTCTGGTTTATACAATCAGGAAAAATCCATTTACCAGACACAAATATCACTTACTCTTTCAAAAGAGGATATAATCCAAACATAAGAATTCAGCATATTTACACTTTTAGCAGTTAATTATAGCCTCCCACTATCAGTTATTTAACTGGAATAATCCTCACATTTATAAATCTGAAAATGAATGTTATGTTGAAAACATGCAAGAACAGTTCTGGTCACTTCTGTTTGAATTCACGTGAACAATTACAATTACTATCGTCAATCAAGTGCATAAATTGGTTTCAAAGGAACTTCTGCTACTGTGAAAAGATTGAGTTTCTGACCTCTACTTGATCAGAGAGAGTTTTGCATTTTCAAACTTGGTATTTCTTTTATTTGTCAAACCTGCATCCAAATTAATAAACAAAAGTGTCCTTGGTGACCCAGGTTCAAAAACTACTGATGGATCATTTGTGTAATTAACTTTGGGGAAAAACTCATGCATAACACAAAAACAGCAGGGACTCAGCCTCTAGAGACAGGTAAAACCCTTGAAAGCATTCAATAGAAATAGGTAGGTAAACAATAAGGATTTAATTTTTTAAAACATAAGCCAATTCCTTTTAATTAATTTCCTCCTTTATTAATTTTCACAAAAATGAATAAATTATGTGTAACTATGACACATCATCATATGAGCAAATGCTGAAGTAAACAATACAAAAGAGTAAGGAATATAATTTTAAAAAGAGATAACAATTGTTATTATTTTCAATTATATGCTTCCATTAACGTAAAACTTAAAACTTATTTGAATACTGAGATACAGAGCATATCAAATACTGTTTTAAATTAGATATCTGTGAATCTATTTTATCTCAATAATTATTGATATGCCTCATTTTAATTCTATTTAACTTTGGTCTATTTTACTAAGGTATCATCAATGCTAAAAACATTGTTGCATGTAATTATATGCTCTATCCAATATTTCACCGTTTTAAAATATAGTTCTATGGTTACAAAACAAATTATCCAAAACAACTCATTTTGGTTTATTTTCATTTTTCATAGTTATAATAATTTTTTTCACAAAGAATCCATACACAAACTTTTTATTTTGTATATTGTCAGATAAAATGCTAGATGTAAGTACTGTTTGTGGCATTTGCAGTACCCCATTAGTGAATCTCAGCACAGAATTTTAGGAGTTTTGAAGCAAGCCCCTCAATCCTCTCTAGATAACTACTCCACTAATGAGAAAGAGCTGTGTCTTATACAGGATTTAAGCAGAGACTGAGCACATGATTCTGGGCCACCAAGTTACCATGAGAACTGAGCTTCCCATCGTGAACTGAGTGTGGTCTGACTCATCGAGCTATAACGTTGAGTGTGCTGCACAGCAGCACTCCATCATCAAATGGATGGGAAATATACAAGAATGGATTCAAGCAGGCACTGAAGGTGAAAGTAATTTACCTGAAGACATGGTCCAATGCCTATGGCCTTCACTACTGCCACGTTACCTGTCATCTCCTAGCCCACAATTATGGCCTTTTGGGTAGTTCTCTTTAATCAGTTGACTGAAGAAGATAAAACTGGGCATGCTTTATTGGCACTTGTATGCAATGTGCAGGCACCATCTGGAATATCTAGAGCCCCTTTCTTCTATGTCCCTGAAGAACAGCCATGAAAGGAAATCTCCCCTGATGGCAGGACCTGAAGCAGGGCACATGGTTTTCATTTTTCTTTAAGGAGAAATGACCAGACAAGTCATTGAAGAGTGATACAAGGTTATCAACTGTTTGGATCAGAGAGTTGGAAGGCACATGATTGGAAAGTGGGTGACAAGGAAGTCTGGGAGACAGGTATGTGGAAAGACCTTAAATTTCTGAATGGGAAGAAAAGTAAGTAGCTATCTCTCCCATATAATGTTCACTAGAGCATGACCTCAGTAGGTGAGGATATTTATAATCAACAGAATAAAATGACCCTTTCTGTGGAGACAAGCCAACCTCTTTCTACATCCACACTTGTCATTGTCGAATGGGCCCATGGACAAGTTAATCAAGGTGGAAGCAATTAGGTTATGCATGGGTTCATCAACATGACCATCCACCCACCAAGGCAAACTTGGAAACAGCCATTGCTTAGTGCCCCATATGCCAGCAGCAAAGACAAAAACTCAAACCCCATATAGCATGATTTCCCAAGGTGACAACCCTGATAACTGGTAGCAGTTTGAATGCAATGGAATTCTCTCATGGTAAATGGGGCAGAATTTGTTCTTACTAGAATAGACATTTATGCTAGGTATGAATTTGCCTCTTGCACACATTCTGCCAAAACTACCATCCATGGACTATAGAAATGCCTTATCAATGATCATGGTATTTCCAGTCAAGATATTCACTTCATACAATGAATGCAGCAAAGGATCTGTCTTCATGGGATTCTCTGGTTTTACTAGGTTCTCCACCACTCTGTAGCATCTGGATTGAATGAATGGTGGAATGCCTTTTTGAAAACTCAGTTATGATGTCAGTAAGGTGGAAATATCTTGTAGGGCTTGTGCAACATTTTCCAGAAAGCTGTATATGTTATAAGTCAGTGTCCAACATTTGGTGCTGTTACTGCTGTGTTCATAATTAATAGATACAGGAATTGAGAGGTGGAACTAGGAGTGGAACCACTCACTATTACTCCAGGTATCCAGTATCAAAATGTTTGTATTCTGTCCCCAAAGACCTCTGCTGTGCTGTTCTATATGTCTTAAGGGAAGAATGCTTCCAAAAATCAACACAAAAATATGTCCACTGAACTAGAATTTATGACTGTTACTCAGTCACTTTGGGTTCCGTATGCTTTTGAATTAATGGACAAAGAGAGTCACTGTATTGGCTGGAGTGATCGTTCCTGATTGCCTAGGGGAGCTTGGAGTATTACTACACAAAGAACATAGGAAGAAAATGGCTGGAACACAATAGATCTCAATGCATATCTCTTAGTGTTACTATGGCCTGTGACTAAACTGAAGGAAATCTAAAGCAACCCAATCCAGGCAGTTCTGCTAATGGCCGAGACCGTTCACGAATGAAGGTTTGGTTCACTCAACTAGTGAAAAATCAGGACCAGCTGACATGCTTGCTGAGGACAAAGAGAATATGGAATAAGTAGTGCAAAATGTAGATATAAATACAAGTTATAAGCACTTGCAGAAAAGAGAACCACAACTGTAATGAGGTTTCTTTCATATTTTGTTGTAAATATTTTAGTCTGTGCCTGTATACATATTTATTCATATATAGATATACACACACATCCCCACCCATCTCCAAAAGTAATGTTTTCTTCCCTATCCCATCTCTTTTCATACAGTATAAATTTTATTAACTTTACATCCTCTTCTGTGAAAAGGGTTAGTGTGCTTTAAGTTGTATTCAGGTTAATTATATCAGATCGGTAGAAGTATGTCTTTGTTTTAGTCATTTTTTGGATATTAGGGATGGTATAATGAGATGTGATTGGGTGACAAGTTGACCAGTAGACTGTGATGGTTAAGTTTAGGTGTCAACTTGCCTGGATTATGGTATCCACTTATTGGTAAACAAAGGCGTAGTTGTTACTGTAGATGTATGTCATAGATGGAATTAGCATCTGCAACCAGTTGACCTTAAATAAAGAACATTATACTTCATAATGCATGTTGGCCTCATGTGTCATTTGGAGGTGTTCATCCCAAGAATTGAGGGTTCCTATGTCAGAAGGAACTTTTCCTCAAGTTTAAATGCTATATTTTTCCATGAGTTTCCAGCCTAAGGAATTCAGTCTCAAGAAATCAACAGCTTTCTCAGTGGAATTTTGAGCCTCTTTCCTGCCCTATGAATTTGGAATTGATGTTCCCCACAATCACATGAACCAAATCCTTATTAAAATCTCTATCTTTATCTGAATCTGTCTATCTATCTATCTATCTAGCTATCTAGCTATCTATCTATCTATCTACGTTCTATCTTCTATTTATCTCTCCATATTTCAACTATATATCTATTCTTTCCATCTCTCTCTATCTCTCACTCTTTTACTCTCTAAATGTATGTACATCTCTGGAAAGCTTAACTGGTTATATATTTGTTGGGCTTTGTATCTAACAGGTTGTTGTAGATTGAGTTATGTACCTTCTCAGAAGACATGTTTATAATTTTAAACTGACTTCCTATGGGTGGGTGTGAATTCATTTGTAAGTAAGATACTTTAAAGATCTATTTTCACTTAATATGTAGACTGTTTTGTGAATAAGACCTTGTAGGATCATATTTAAGTATGGTTAAACCTGAATCAGGAGGCCCATAAAAGTATTCCTGGAGGCCCTATACAAATAAAGATATTAGAGATTACACAGGTAGTAGTGAGAGCCAGAAGTCAAAGTAATATAGAAGATCAAATGCAAGGTGGTGATACAGGAAAAAGTTATTACAGCTAATAAAGAAATTCAGCAAAGTGGTGGGGAAAAAATCTACACCCCAAAATCAGTAGTGCTTCTACACAGAAGCAATGCACAATAAGATGAAATCAAGAAAAAATTCCATTCACAATAGCAACCAAAGGAATAGAACATATAGGAATAAATCCGACCAAGAATGTAAAGTATGTAAACAGACAAAACTATATATCATTGCTAAAAGAAATAATAGGTGACCTAAATGGAAGGACATTCTAAATTCATGGATTGTAACGCTAAACATCAAGAAGTCAATTCTACCCAAAGCCACTTATACATTCAATGCATTCGCAATAAAAATTCCAACTACTTTCTTTGCAGAAGTAGAAAAGGAAATTATAAAATTTACATGGAAGAGTAAGGGATCCTGAATAGCTTAAGAAATCTTGAAATAAAACAATTAGTTGGATGGTTCACAATTCCCAATATTAAAACTTATTACACAGTCACAGTGAAAGAAGAAAACATAGATAAGTGGAACCTCATCAAATTAAAAGCTTTTGAACCTCAAAGGATTTCATTTTGAAAGTAAAACAACATGCAGAATGGAAGAAAATATTTGGAAACCAAATATTTGATAAAGGTTTAATATATAGAAAATATAAAGAAATTCTTTAACTTAACAAAAAGTCAAACAACCCAATTAACAAATGCAGAATAGACTTGAACAGATATCTCTCCAAAGACAATATACAAATGGCCAGAAAGCAGATGAGAGGGTGCTCAATATCATTAGATCTCTGAGAAATCCAATCAAAACCACAATAAGATACCAATTCACACCCACTAGAAAATGGCTACTTAAAAAAAATTAATAAGGGTGGAAGAGGATTTGGAGAAGTAGGGACACTCTTTCATGGCTGGTAGCAATGGTAAACGGTGCAGCTGTTATGGCAAACAGTGTGGTGGTTCCTCAGAAAGCTCCTTATAGAACTACCATTTGAAACTGGCAATCCGAATACTAGGCACGTACCCCCAAAGCATTGAAAGCAAAACACAAACAGATACTCAAGAACCAATATTCACGGCGACATTATTCACAATTGCCAAAAACGGAAGCAATATAAGTGTTCTTCGACAGATTAATGGGTAAATAAAATGTGTATATACATACAATAGAATATTATTCAGCCTTAAAAAGAAATGATGACCTGATACATGCAACAACATGGATGAAACCTGAAGACATTCTGGTGGATGAAGTAAGCCAGACACAAAAGGACAAATATTATATGATTTCACTTATTTGAAACAATTACAATATGCAAACACATAAAGTCTGAATTTAGACTATCGATTACCAGGGAACAGTAAAAGCATAGGCTAGCAATTTCATTGCTTTCAGGCATCTAATTAGATAATTGGATATAAATTTTAAATACCTTAAGTTTTAAGG
>JAQZBX010069285.1:0-15603 GCA_029593785.1 Cabassous unicinctus | reverse complement strand
TTTTAACTGTGGTTACCCAACTCCTAGATATGGCCCATAGTAGGTAGAATTCTAATGATATCCCCCAATATTCCCATCTCCTGGTTATTCAATCAAACAAAAACCTAGTTACTACTGTGGAATTAAGGTTACTAATCACTAGGTTTTAAAATAGGGAGATTATCCTGGATAATCGAGGCAAAACCAATGTAACCACATGAGCTCTTAAAAGCAGAAGAAGAAGGCAGAAGAGAAATTGAGAAAGAAGTGGCAGAAGAAAAAGCAGGAGAGACGAAGCTGAAGAGGAAGTCAGAGAGACCTAAACGTGAGAAACACTTGGTCCACCATTGCTGGCTTTGAAGATGAATGAACCTTAGGTCAAGGAACTCAGGAGGCCTCTAGAAGCTGACTATAAGCTCCATCATAGCCAGCAAGGAAATGGGAACTTCAGTTCCCCAGCCACATAGAGATGCATTTTGTCAACACCCTGAAAGAACCTGGAAGTAAATTCTCCCCTCGAGTCTCCTGAAAGGAGACATCCCTGCTGACACCTTTATGTGTGCCTTGTGAACTTAAAGCAAACCAACTGAGCCCAATGGACTTCCGACCTACAGAACTGTGAGATAACAAATTTGTGTTGTTTCAAGCCAATAGGTTTGCAACCTCACTAGGATACAAGAAGGCATGGCATCTATAAAGAAAAAGAACGATAAGAAACAAATGGAATGAAATAAAAAGACAATAGGATTTTAAGGTGAGTAGTGACTGGAAGAGAGTATGAAGGAAGTTTCTGGAAGCTGGTAATGATCTGAATCTTGATCTGAGGGCTGGTTACATATGTATGTGTAAAACTTGAAAATTCATCAAGATGTATGTTTTGAAACATGCTCTTTACTGTACATATGCTTAGTTTAATTATAAAATTTAAAGGGAGAGAAATGAGTAATGAACAAGCAGAGAAAAAAGATAATAGGAAAAAAATTATAAAAGAGCTCAATGTGAAAATGAAGAATTGCAATGAAACTAAAACTACAGCACAAATAAAACCTGAAAATGAAATATTAAATAGTAAAATTGACACTCAGAAATCTATTGAGCTATGTAAAGTAACTAATTTGGAGAGTTCTCTCAGAATGCAAAAGTAAATGAAAATGTATAAGAATTTTCAAAGAAAAGATGATATGAGTAATAGGCAATAAAGACGCAACTGAGAATCTTAGGTCTTTCCAGGAAGAAATTTTGAAAATTGAGGCATAAGGAGAGAAAACAGTCCAGAGGTGAAAATATATTTGTCATTGCTATTTTGGGAAAGTCATCTTAGCTTTATTCTAAGGAATATTTATAAAAAGTTATCTCAAACAAAATATGTTCAAGGAAAATTTCAAATATAATAATAATTTTAAAATCATGCAAGCATGTAATAGAAAATGTGTAATAGCACGAAGATAAGAATGTTTGTCTGCCTTTTACCCTAGTGTCTTCCCATTGATAAGAGTAGAACCTGGTTTATCCTAGTCGCTCAATAAATACTTGTTGAATAACTGATTAAAAGAAAAAAAGACATATTTTAAAATTGCTTATCATAAGAGAACAAAAAATGAAAAATCTTCAAATTTCTTCTCAATATAATAAATGCAGAATAAAAAACACTTATATCTACTCACATTTGAAGGAAGAAATGTGCAACAAAGAATTTCATATCCAGTTAATTTTCTCTTTAGAGATGAAGTTAATAGAGAAACAGATATAGAACAACTCAAGAAAAAAAAATCAATATCAACCATTCTTGGAAAAAATTCTCATCCATTATTGATGAGATTGTAAAATGATGCATCCACAACAGGAAACAGTTTGTTGTTTCCTCAGAAAGTTGAACACAGAATTACCTTAAGATCCAATCCCATTTGTAGGTAAATACACAAAAGAATTGAAAGCAGGAACTCAAACAGGTATTTGCACACCATTGTTCATAACAGCTTTATTTACAATAGCTAAAAGGTGCAAGCAACCCAAGTGTCCATCAACAGATGAATGGATTAGCAAAATGTGGTGTGTATATATATATATATACAGGAATAATATCGAATATTGAAAGGAATGAAGTTCTGATACAAAGTACAACATGGATGAACCTTGAAGACATCATCTTGCGTGAAATAAGCCAGGCACAAAAGGACAAATATTGTATGATCCCACTTATATGAAAAAACTAGAATA
The DNA here is from genome assembly GCA_029593785.1 of Cabassous unicinctus. Taxonomy (NCBI): domain Eukaryota; kingdom Metazoa; phylum Chordata; class Mammalia; order Cingulata; family Chlamyphoridae; genus Cabassous; species Cabassous unicinctus. Next base: position 13,407 of record JAQZBX010069285.1, on the reverse strand, counting down.
AGCAAGTTCATAAGAGCAGACAGCAGATTACAAATTACAAGGTCTGGGGGGAGATGATTGCTTAAAGGGGAAAAGTTTCTGTTTGAGATGATGAAAAATTGGGTGACAGATGTCAGTGATGGTAGCACAATATTATGAATGTAATTAATACCACTGAATTGTTCACCTGAAAGTGGTTAAAATGGGAAATTGTGAGTTGTGCATATGTTACTACAATAAAAAGTTTAAAAATGGACCAATATTGGCTCATTAATTGTGATATATATACCATGCTAATTTAATATAACAATAGGGGAATTGGATATGGTATATGGGAACTTGTGCTATCGTCCCAAGCTTTCTATAAACCTAAATCTTTTCTAAAATAAAGGATTTGTTTTTAAAAAGAGAATGCATGATTATGGTTATGTTTAAAAAGTCAGTAATCAACACTCAAACATGTTAAACATAGAACTAAACTTAATTTTAAAAAATATGGTGGCAAAATATCGTTATGTTAGACAGATGCTTTACCAATAATTATCTGAGTCCAAATACACAATCAGATACAAGAAAGTGAAGAAGAGGAATCAGAGTTGGGGGAATGGGAGAGAATAAGATGGAATTAAAGTGCAATAAATTCCTCATTTTAATTGTTGTCTGACAGCCAGCCTGCTATAACAAATGCCACACAATGGGTTTGCTTGAACAACAGGACTTTATTGTCTCACAATTTTGGAGACTAGAAGTCCAAAGTCAAGGCAAGACAATGTTTTCTTCCTGAAATCTGTAGTTCTGTTGCTGGTTTACCATAATCCTTGGAGTTCCTTGACTTGCATCTCTGCCTCACAACACGTGGGGTGCTCTCTCTCCTTGTGTCTGGTCTGGCTTCTGCTGACTCTGGCCTCCTCGTGTGTAGCCTTCTCTTACTGGCTGTCTGAATTTCTTCTACTTATAAAGGATTGCAGGAATATGGATTAAGGCCCACCTTGATTCTGTTGGGTCACATATTAACTAAAAATAGCATCTTCAAAAGGTCCTCTTTATGACCAGGTACAGAGTACTACATATTTATGATTCTATTTATATAAAATGCAAATATTAATCAATTTATAAAGATGAAATTAGATTAGTGGTTATGTAGGGGTGAGGAAGGGATGCTAAGGGGTGTAGAGTCTTTCTTTTTGGAGTAATAAAATTGTTCTAAAATTTTTGAGATGATGAATGTACAACATTGTGATTATACTAAAAGCCATTGATTATACACTTTGGATAGATCATACGGTATGTGAATATATCTCAATAAAACTGCCTAATAAACAAATAAATAATTGTGCAAGAATAACCAGAAATAGCAGCTATGTAGAGCAGGGGAAACAGAGAGATTTAGAGGTGAGGAATTTTCTTGTTTGTTTTTGTTTATTATGATTATTATTGAAATAATGAAAATGTTTTAAATGATTGAAGTGATGAACGTATAACTATGTAATTATGCCAAATACCATTGATTGAACACTTTGGATAAATTGTATGCTCTATTAATATGTATCAATAAAATTGATTTGTTTAAAAAAAACACAAATGTTCTCTTTATAAATGGGTTCACACCCACAGCACTGTGGATAAAGATTGCGGGCATTTTCTTTTGAGGGAGTACATAACTCAATCCAACACAATGATGGAATATTTTTAAATGTATCATTTAATTCTTGAGTTTGATAATTATAGAAATAATTATATTTTTAATACCCAAATGTGTCCTCTCTCAGAATTATAAACATAGAACTTCAAAATCACAGAAGAAAGTAAAAACAATCAAAATATAACCCATATATAAAAAGAAAACTATCAAGTAGGCATATAATTATATAGCACTTAAAAAGATGAGCAAAGTTAGACCAAAATATCAGATATAATAATAATTGTGAGTAGGCTGAACCATACCCAATGAAAGACAGAACTCAAACACTGACTAAAGACAAAATCAAACCATATGCTTCTTACAAAATAATACATAAGAATTGTAGTGAGAAAAGAGACAGAAGGATAAAATGTTTACCAAGAAAATATATACAAAAGGGAGGGAATATTATTTCATAAAATATATAATTCAAGGCAAAATAATATTAAATTTGAAAACCATCATTGATTAAAAAAAAAAGAGAGAGAGAGAGAAGGTAATTATGAAGATTTTCAAGCCAAATAAAATAGAAGGAAATTTTATGATGTTAGAAACTCAAAAACATGTTGACAAAAAGCAATTATACAAAAATAATCTATACTAAAATTCAAAGCCTATCAGCTCTAGCCCACACCTTCAGGCAAGTTTCCTCGCACTGGCAGGCTGCATCTTCCTGTGGCAGCCTCTCCCTCTTTGAAGAGTTTTGGATCTCAGCCTGGGAGAGGGGTGTCCTTGGCCTTAACTCTTTCATGACCCATTCTCCTCAGCCCAGAAGTAGTGCCTGCTTTCTTGCCCTCGCTATTTTGGACCCCTTAGAATTCTCTGAGTGTCTCTGTTATCTTTCTTAGTAATTAACCACCTTCTATTAGTTAATAATTCTTTATATTAAATTTTTCTTGTTCAGATTATTGGTATGGGTTCTTTCTCCTGCCTGGACCCTGGCTGTTACACTAATCATAATAAATTTATGTTTCAGAAATTAAGGTAAAAGGACATTTGCAGTGTAATCTCAAACATAAACAATAATTATACAATTATGCTTAAAAAATGGCTATGGAACGTCTCACAATGTTAACAGCAGTGATTACTGTGTTGTGGATATATGGGCAACTGATGTGCTCTAGGCATGTTTATATTTCCTAAATTTCCTAACATATTACATATTAACTTTATAATAAAATATGAAAACATGTAGAGACATTGAATTTCATAATTACCTTATAAAAATTAAACAAAGAAAAATTGATGCAATAAAATTAAAGATGCATTCCTTCAAAAATTGATGATCAATCAGAAATGTACCTGTGAGTAATGGTTATTCTATTTTATTTCATATCTTCAATTCTCTACAGTGGAAAATGCATTATTAGAGCTATCTGGCTGCATAATGAGATTTCTTATACACATTCCTTAAATAAACTTAAACTCAAATAAACATAAGCGTATATATATGAGCATGTGTGTCTGTGGAGGGATGTGTATGTATATGTGTGTCTGTTTTGTGTGTATACGTATGTGAGTGTCTAACATGAATTGTACAAAGATCGTGGACTTTGATATAAGGGCACTTAAGTTAGTGTGGTAGGTTGAATTATAAGCCCAAGAAAATAATATTAGTAATCTTAATCCATTCCTGTGGATGTGAATCCATTGTAAATAAGACCTTTTGAAGATGTTATTTTTTTATTTTTATTTTTATTTTTTTATTTAAGGTATGGCCAACTGACTCAGGCTAAGTATTAATCCTATTTCTGGAGGACTTATAGAGAAGGACACAGAGAGAGAGCCCCCAGGTAGGAGTAGAAGCTGGAAGTCAATGGAACCCTGAAGAAACAGGAGAGGAACTCACCATGGGACAGGGAAAAGCCACGGAACTTCAAGGCTAAGCAGCTAGAAGATTCCGACCCAGGGAGGAAGCAAGTCCTCTGGCCTCTGAAACCATGAGTCAGTAAATTCCTGATGTTCAGCCAACCCATTATGTGGTATTTGTCATGGCAGCCAAGAAACTAAGACAGTTGATATCCTTGCTCGTAACTTCCTGGCTGTGAAACTTAGTATCTTTGAAACTCAGTTTCTTCTTCTTTTAAAGTAGATATTATATCTACTTTTTAGTATTGTGTGACTATTATATCATATGCCTTAATTTTCAGTTGCCAAAAAATGATAGCTCCTTTCCTGTTTGCAGACATTTCCCCCAGCTTTTTTCATTAGGCGTCTGAGAGTAAGGTACCAAATGAAATGTATTTGTACTTCTCATTGAGAAGGCCTGATGAAAAGCCCATCTGGGTACAGAGATCTTAGAGGCAGCATCTGGATTTTCTGTTGGGACCACAAGGAACTCTTCTTGAAGCCACCCCAAAGATTTCTATTTGACCCAGGAGCAGTCTAAATAAGAAAATTCAGTGGTTCTCAAAGTGGCTCTCAGCATCACCTGGGAAGTCATTAGAAATACAAATACCTGGGCTTCACCCCAGAACTACTGAACAGATACTCTGGAGGTATGTTTTCATAAACCTTCAAGATGATTCTGCTGCACACTAAAGTTTGAAAAATACTGATGTTTCTAGTCCTGAAATAAACCTCACAAATAAGATGTGAACTCAATTGTTTGCCGAGGTTTCAAGGAGCTCAGGCCAGGTGTCCCCTGCCCTTCATCTGTTTTCTAATGTCTGCAAGTCTCGTAAGGGTGGCAAAATTTAACTTTCATTAATGAAATATAATACACAAATGCCCTTAAAGAAGAAACTTAAGATTTGGTAAACCTTGTGCGCCTCTGCTCTGTGCACATGTAGATACTGGCTACCTATTGGTTTAACCCTGCCTGATTGCTGCACCAGTGCCGACTTGGCAGATACCACTGACATGCCAGCAGTGTCTGGAATACGTCCTACTGCAGGCTATGCCCTGTGGACCCATTTGCTACCAAGAACTCGGCTGTCTCCTAATCCCTGCTGAGTTTGCGAGGTCATTATAACAGGCCTTCTAGTGGATTGTGAGCCCTGATTAAACACAGCCCATAAATTTATGGTCCCTTATGACCTGGTTCCTAGAGCAAAGCTCCACTCTTCTGGAAACATGGTAATATCACTGCTACTCTGGGCTTTGTAATCCTATTACCTAGAACCTTCTTCAATGCATACTCATTTGAAGCAAGGCTCAATCTGCTACTTCCATTTAATCACTGGACACTCATTCCAAGCCTGGCTTACCTCCTATAGTTATGTCACTTTTTTTAGACATGGTTCAAGGCAGCCTTTCCTTCCCTACTGCTTGTGCACTGAGCTTCAACTATGTCTCAAGCCTGAAGTTGCTGGTGTAGTGATCAAGATACAAGAGGCTGAAGTTGTAGGTTTCCCACAAGCAGATTTTGAAAAGAAGAGAAGAGCAAGTAAGTCTAAAGAGGCATAGTGGTCCCAGAGAATATGATTAACAAGAAGATACTAGAATTGCCAAAGATAAAGTTACTTATAATAATAAACCTACTTCACAAAGAATAAGATACAGCCCCAGACCTCAAGGATCTTCCAGAGATGAAATAGAAACACTCAACTGTATCACTTAAAGTTTATAAAGTATTCTCATTTGCATGATTTCACCTTTTGTAATAATCAGGTAGGTTAGCAGCTATCATTTCCATCTTACAGATGATGAAATTGAGTCTCTAAGTGGTTGAGTGACATCCTCTGATAAAATGGCAAAGTGCCAGTCAGGAACTGGACATAGGATTTCTAAATCCAAAGTTAGTGTCCTTTTGATGATTTCATTCTGCCTTTTAAAATGTACCGCATGTGAAACTGTACCTGGGTTTTCTCTTTAGTTCTTCCTTGGTTCGCATTCTTGAGAATATATATTTAGAAGGAATTTGGTAGGTTTGCTGCAGACTATTGCCAAAGCAGAAAGAGGTCTTGAACTCTTAGCTTTGTTATAGCTCAAGTCAATAACAGACACAGCACCTTGTAATAATTCCTCCAATCTCTTAGACAAAAGGACTTTGCACCGGAGTTAGGGAACCACGAGGGATCCCACAAAGATTCAGCCCAGCTTAAGATCGGTCTGCTGGCCTCTGGAGCTGCAGACAAATAGATATGCCCTGGCTCACTACCTGGGACAACTAGCTCTGCCTTATCTTTGTCTACTAGCATAATAGCAAGATGAGAAAGGAATGTTAACTCCAGGTTCCATTTCTGTCTCAACCCCTTACCCTCAATAAGTATGTCAGCAGGAGCCTATTAATGTGAATACTAATGTTTGATACACATTTGGATTCTGACTAATTCTTAACCTTTTCAAATTAGGAACACTATTAGAAATTGAAAATAATTATATTAATGACAGAGCCACCCAGTGAGTCTGCAGTATTTAAGAATGAAAAACATCCCCTGACAACCTATCTTCCAGACTAAGCTCTGTGAGTTTGCTCAGTAGGCTTAGATCATATCAATGAGGTCAGGCAATATTTGTCCTTCAATGACTGGCTTACTTCACTCAACATAAGGTCTTCGAGATTCATCCATTTTGTCCTGTGTGTTATCAGGAGACAGAAAGGGAGTAGAGTGTGGTGAGCTGATGTTTAATATAGGCAAAAATGAAAAAAAAAATGGCAGATATCTTGGGGATTTGATTCCCAATTAAGACCAGTCAATTTTTTTAAGCAGAATCATTTGTATATATCACCAAAAGTGGGAACTGTTTAATTAAGAGTTTGAAGTTCTAAAAAGGAGTGAAAGAATTGGGAAAAAAAAAAAAAAAGAGCTCCATTCAGGGTTTTGGACCCAAATCAATGAAGTCACTTTGTAAAGCATGTGGGAGAATAATTAACTGGATTTAATCTTTTTCCTTCCTTCAAATTGTTGATACCTTAATATATCTTAAATATATAAGGTTTTTCATTTATTCTTTTTTAATTTTTCAGTTTTTAAGGCCCTTTCTGGTAAAAGCACAAAATGATTTAATTTTATTTAAAGGACTAGGGAATCTTTTAGGAGAGAAAACAATCTCACTTTCTTTGTTCTTATACCTGAGTGAAACAAATTGCCTAACTTGATACTTTTTAGATCAAGATTATGAAAGTAGATGAGCTAATAAAAATACATTTGTTTCCAAACAACTGGGTTAATTATCTGAAAAAAAAAAGAAACACTGATTTTGAATGTGATTTCTTCCTCCCATATATTTAAAGTAAATGTAGATGCATTTGCTATCAAATTATAAACTATTCTAGTGGAAAGAAGAATGATGAGAAACCTTGTTGTTATATTAAAAAGGGCTTCATATGAAAAGCAGGGACTTCCTCTGACAAGTATATGGAATTGACAAGTATATGGAGTCAAACTAATTTTATTAATGTTTCCTTCCTTTGAATCTCCTTGACTGGGAGCCTCACACTCAAAATGTACCAATTTTTAACTCTAAAGATCTGTTTCTGTAACACACGGCTAGACACCAGAGAAAGGCTTCTCCACTTCCTTTTCCCATGAGCTCAACACAAAAGGCAAGTGGGTCTGAATGCATGAATGTTTGCTGTGGACACAGTAGATAGATGCTGCTTTGGAATACCAGGAAGAGTTAGGTGGTAGTAGGCAGCACTCAGGTGAAAGAAAAGACAAATTCATCCTTCCCCTCAGAGAGCATGAATGCAATAGAGTCTTGCATAATGAAGAACAGTTTCCACGTAGTGCCAAATGGACACTTTTCCAGCCTCCCCTTGGGTCCGAATCATTTTTCTGGAATTACTGATAAATTACCATAGTATTTGCAATAGGTACTGTATTTGTATCCTTGAAGAACAGGAATTTATTGCCTCATAGTTTTGGAGGCTAGAATTTCAAAATTGAGGTCTAACAGGCCATGCCTTCTCCTGTAGCATTCTGGTGCCACAATCCTTGGGGTTCCTTGCCTGTATTTCCTTCTCTGACACATGGTTATCTGGTTCTTTCTCTGGCTTCTTCTGACTTCTGGCTTCTACTGACTGACCACATTCATATTTTCTTCTCTTAATCCAGTCATCTGGATTAAGGCCCACACTGATTCAATCTGGCATCATCTAAATAGGATCTCCAAAAATCCATTCCCAAATGAGTCTACACTTTAACTAATAAAAACATCTTCAAAAGTCCTATTTACAAATGGGTTCATACCCACAGGTACATGGATTAATATACTTGAACATGTCTTTGGTAGAGATTCAATCTCTAATAGATGCATTAATTAAGAGTGGTTGGGAAATACTTTGTAATATTAGACATTTTACACTTCTTATTGGCAAACACAATTGCAAATAGTTTTATTTGAATAAGTGCTTTAAAAGAGTAAATAAATTTTCAAAGTTTTAAATTTTAAAATTCAGCTTTAAAAATCATTTTGACTTTAAAATTCTGATACATATTAAATATATTTTGTATCTTGACTTCTACTTTTAATAATGTTAAATATTATATTAAGAAACTATTTTGAAAACATGAAAATACTATTAAATTTTAATTTCTTGTATTTGCTTAAATTTACATTTTGATAAAATATATTCAAATATTGCACATTTGAACATAACTATATTATTTTTTTAATTCTTTAGAGCAATATGAATTATGTCAAGATAATGTTTGAAATAGAAAATGCCTTTGAGATGAGAAAGAAGAAAGCTTTAAAGAAAAAAATGAAAAACTTCAAAGAGATGATCTGCTTAAGTTTTACGAAAACTGAAAACACTGAAAATAAGTAGACTTCTTGCAAAAAGGAATCACATAACATTTTTAGCAGAATATTACAAAGTCTATCTAATAAGAAATTACTGATCAAAACAGTAAATACGAAAATTATCCTCACCAAATCTGAAACCTGAGTGGATCAAGTGGATGAAAATTCTAAGTACTAGAAAAACAGTGAGAATTTTAAAAAAATAATAATCATTTATTTTAAATTCCCAACTCAGAAACAACTAATGCAACTCTTGCCTAGCCACTAGAAGAAAATTACATTCCTAAACTCAATAAATTAGATTTAAAAGAAAAAACTTGGGAGTTTTACTACAGTTATTATAAATTATCTTAGAAAATTACAGTCATACCATTCTGATGGTGTGAAAACTTTCTAGAAAACCACTATTTGATCCAAATTATTTATTACAATTTTCCATTGGAAAAGAGCAGAAAAATTTGTTTAACACCACAAACCCTTCAAATGGAGGGGATTATAAAAACTACCATGTGTTTTCTAAGTCAAAAGACAAAATTTTGCTCTTACACTTACATAATTCACAATTAATTCTCTAAGATCCTTTTCAGCTAATGTAGTATTTGTCACTAAAAATATTTAGATTGTTGATAAAACACACAAACACACACACACACATACATGCACACACACCCCTAGAAACATATTACATCACTTACATCCATAAAAATACGGTTGCAATTATTAGAAATTAAAATATTTGAGTAAATAGCAAACAGTGGATAATTGTAAAGAAAAATAAATGCTAATATAGAATACTAGAAGAATGTTTTGTGGCACATTTGTTTTATAACCCTATTACATAAACTAGTGGAACTATTCTAGATTTTCTAGAAATCTTTTCAAAAGTTGATGCTAGAATGTCCAAGCATGTAAAACAATTCGAAAAATAATAAAATATGTATCACTATTTACAGTGGAGTATTTGTCAAGTACACCTAATAAACAATTGGATGTTTACTGATGGAACTGGTCTGATTGTTTTTCTCCTCTAGGACTAGCTTTGTGAATTATAGAACTTAAGATATGTCCCTTTAAAATGCATTATTCACTAAGCAAATTACAAGCCATTATCCACAGTTTAATTATATAATTGCACTATCTATGATAACTGCAAAATGTATTTTATTGAGGTAGAAATATGATATAGAACTTTACAGTATATTTATCACAGCTGGAAAGAATACTAGAAGATTTCTTTTCTCTATTTAAAAGTAGATATTATAAATTCATGAGAAATGTACAAAAATAATCTTTGCCAATAAAAGTCCTGATATGAGAAATGAGAAATATGATTTGAAACTATACTACAATGCCATCTCTCATGTATTTGATTGGTAAGAAAATAAAGAATAACAAAACTTCCTGCTACATGGTTGAGGGAAACAGGCAATCCCCTATATTTCTGGTGGGAAAGAAAATTGGTGTAATGCTTGTTTTAGTTTCCTAACTGCCAAAACAAATACCATACAATGGGTTGGCTAAAACAACGTTAATTTACTGCCTCACAGTTTTGAAGCTAGGAGAAGTCCAACATGGAAGTGCCAGCAAGGCTATATGTTATCCCCAAAGATGTGGCATTTTTCGGCTGGCTGTGGGCAGTCCTTGGTTTTGGCTTTCCCATCACAGAGCAATACACGTGGTGATTTTTCCTCTTCCGGTCCCACGACTTCAGGCTTCTGGGGGTTTCCCATGGCTTCTCTGTCTGTCTGTCTGACTTTCACTCTGCTTATAAGGGACTCCAGTAATCTAGATTAAAGGCCAACCTGATTCAGAATGGGCCGCACCTTAACTGAAGTAACTTCTTGGAGAGATCTTATTTACCATGGGTCCATACTCACCAGAATGTGAGCCAATTCAATCTATCACAAGCCTTATGAGATAAACTTTAGCAATATCTAAAGTAACTACATATGAGTTTGCACTTTGAGCTGGTAATCCCACTTCTAGGATTTCTTTTCCTGTAGATATACCTCCAATAATGTGAAAATACAGACACACAAGATAAATCATTGTCATTGAAAAATGTTGGAAACAACCTAAATGCCTGAATATAACAGAGTGGCTGAGTAAACTAGGGTCTATCCACACAGTGGAAAATGATGCAGTTATTTAAAAAAAAGGATGAGAAAGATATTTGTGAACTCATGGGGAGTGATTTCCAGAATACTGTTAAGCACAGCAATAAATTAATAACGATGTTTGTGGTAGGTTTTAGATTTTTAAAATGTATAATTTGCTTTGATTATTTTCCTCATTTTTAGTAAACATTATTTTTCAATCTGATTTTATCTTCATAGTTATGATTTCTTTTGCTTAAAAAAAAGTCCCCTGAATTACATGAACTTCTGGCTATATTAAACCTAGATTTTCTTCAGGGTTGGGGGGCATGGTACATAAATAACACACATTCTGTCTTTTATTTGAGTTTTTGGATAGTCTCTGCACAACAATACTCCAGAGCAGTTTTATAGAGCAGCCAATATAACTGAGCATCAGAATAAACCTTTAAGAATATGCAGATTCCTGGGCAACACAGAAGTCTGGGTGCTGCCTAGAAATATGTATTTCAAATGGCTCTTTAGCTGATTCTAGTATCATCCAGTTTTAGTAAACTCTGCTGAAAACATGTTTACAAAATAGAGGAAGCATAAAATTTTTGTTCTGAAGTTTTATTTAGGGGTTTATAGTAATTATCAATAATTTCTTCACTGGAGCTTAACTCTTTGACCAAGAATGTCTCACACTGCAATTTGGGGAACTTGAAGGACAAGCTAAACAGCAGGGAAGAATTCTGCTGGTCTCATGCAGAATAGTTTAGTAAGATGATGTCTGGACTTGGAGCCATTCCACAGGAATTGATTCCTGACTCTGCTATATCCATAGCTTGTGACTCAGCAAAGTTGCTAATATCCGAATCTGGTTTCTCAGCTGAAAAATTTGCAGTTTAGACTTTTTCACGTAGTTGTGAGGATCAATGAAGATACCACACTGTAAAATATTCTTACAAACTAGTGTTATAGATGTGAACTGAATTCTCATTATGTATTTAAATCTAAATTGTATCTCCATTAATTATAATTTTTAAAAATCTAATTCTATTTTTAGACTATATCATTTTATACAATATCTTCCTGTCTATCATCTACCTATCTATCTAGTCTATCCCACCATCTTGCCTATGAATTCCAAGTATGATCTTAATGTGATTTGGAATATTATGGGTTTAATTATGCCAGAATCAGCATTAGGCAACTCACAGAGAATTTGAAATGGAAATCATATACAGAACATCTAAGGCAATTTGAAAATAACTCTCCTAAGGAGGAACAAGAGTTCCACGCTTCTTTAAAAGGCAGATGATTGATTATATTCCATATGATCTAACATAAACATTTACATCTGTTAATCATATATGTTTCTAAAGTATGGCAGAATCAAATACAATTAATTCACAGTTGTATTATTATATAATTACCTTATTTTCTGATACATATTGTGTGTTATTATTTTAGAAAACATACCAAAAGAAATCATATTTATCTTAGATAAATACATCCTGTATATTTTCAATACAGTGATAGAAGTCACCACAATAATTTAAAACCACATATGGTTGAGAAAAATGCCAAAGGGGGGATATTAAATTTGATTTTTGTGGTTATGTTTCCTGAGCTAGAACAGAATCCTGAATTGCCGGTGGCATTCACACCTCTTCATTACTGTTGTTAGCAATTCTTTATCTACGTCTGGTGTGTATAAAAGCTTGGCATATCAAAGAGATGCCAAATTCCTGTATAGCTCCTGACACAGTGTTAATAAAATGATTCATTAATAAAGAATATTCGGGCCTCCATGATCAAGTGTAGAGACCACATCAGTTCACAGAAGGCTGTTCTGAATCTTTTGTTTTTCACATTCTCCTTTTTTAAAAATTTTATATTTCTTCAGCATAAAATCATGACTATTTCTACAACATGTTTAAAGCTGAGAACGTTGTTACTTATCATTCCATCAGGTTCTGTATTCTGGTTCTTTGGACAGTGACTTTCACACTTTTTCAATTGTGAACAACTATAAGAAATGTATTTTATCTCATGACCTAAACATACCACATCTTCCCCACAAACCCACACACACAAAGAAAAAATTTGAAATATTATATATCCTTATTTTTTAAATTTCTATTTTTCTATTTTCTTCTATTCTATATCTTTATAAAATACCAGTTGTCCTAGTAAATTGATTTTATGTCCCATCAATGTGTAGCTGGAAAAACTGTGTTAAAAGTGGTAACACTTATGCACATCTCAGCAGGATCTCATAGACTGCCAAAGCGGATACTACCCCAAATAGTGGGGCTCCTGAGGGCTCTGAAGACACCCAGGTCCTATGTCAGGGCAGATAGCTTCGGAGTTTTGTGTCTTGCCAGTGGGTACAACTTTGGAGTTTGTGCTCCTGAGAGTGACAAAGTTGAACTCAATTATGGCTTCCCTATACATGGCTCATCTGTCCCTTCTATTTAAACCTATATTTGGTGCTGGGGATTGTAGGTGTACATCCAAGAGACACGAGTCTTTGGGCTGTCTATGTGACAGCTGGGCCCTGAGATTCAGTGGAGTTGCAACACCTACTTTGCAGTTCATTGGACTCACCCAGGACAGCTAACAAGGAGGTGAGGACTGATGACCACCATACCAAGGAAATGAGAGTCTACAACTGCAAGCAAGAGAGTCCCATCCATTGGCTGTATAAGATTGAAGTCCCCTCTCAATTAGAGATGGAGTAGACATCACCAGCCCAGAATCCTCAGGATTGGGGAATGAACTATGGACTAGAGTGGTCTTACTGGTGTTCTACTATAGACATATTGTGATTCTAGCAATGGAAGAGATTACAACATTGATGTGAGACAATAGCCACCGGAGGCTCTGGGAGCAGGGAGAGAGAAAAACAGTTGTAATATGGGGGCTTTTTCGGGACTTGGGAATCGTCCTGAATGACATTGCAACGACAGA
>JAQZBX010069284.1:0-15604 GCA_029593785.1 Cabassous unicinctus | reverse complement strand
TTTAGTTTCCTTCTTGGTCTTCTGTCTAGACGTTCTGGCCGTTACTGACAGTGGTGCTGGAAATCTACTGCTGATGCGGAACCATCTGCTTCTCCCCTCAACTCTGTATTTGCTTCAGATATTTGGGGGCTCTGCTGGTAGGTGCATGTTTATGGTTGTTAGGTCACCTTGTTGACATGACCCCTTTGTCAGCATATAATGACCTTGTTTGTCCTTCGTTACAGTTTTTGACTTACAGTCCATTTTGTCTGTATTTGATATAGTTGCCTAGCCCTTGGTCGCAGCTGGGCCAAGTGGAAAGGTCGTGGTCCCACAGGCAGCACCTGCAAGGGCTCCAAGGACGAGCTCAGTGCTGGGAGCAGAGCAGCGGGGAAGCCCCTTTACCTTGCAGCCCCCAGAGCCCCTAGGGAAGGAGTGGGCCGGGGCAGGTGGGGGGCTGGGAAAGGACAGCTTAGCTTCCTGCAAGGAGAGATGCAGAGACCAGGCCAGAGGCAGCAGGGGAGAGCTAGGGCCTCGGGCCACTCACCTGCCGAGGAGAAGGTGCCAGCCAAGCCACGGACTGGGCACGGGAAGAGGCATCTGAGAGCCCTGAGCACGGGCCCCGCGCCCTCACACTAACCAGCTGTCCTCGGACAGCACCGTGGCAGCCGTCTGCCCCCCCGTCTGGGCACAGGTGTCCCGGTGCCTCTCAGCCCGATGGCCGGCTGTGGACACTCTACCCATCCCGCTCCGTCGACACCCACCTCTGCATCAGCCCGGCGAGCTCGGACCTCCAGGCCCGCTCTTGTGGAGGCCCGCTCCCAGGACGGGTCCGCACGCGCTCCCAGGAGCCTTTGCTCCGCGTCCCGCAGCTCCAGGTGAGCAGGAGTCTCCCGGCGCGAGGAGAGGTTATGCTGCTGGGGCACAGCACCTCCTCTTCAGCAGAGTCGCCTCCAGGCAGCTGCTCTTTCTTTAGAAACTATTGATCAGCCACGTCATGTGGGTAAGCCCCCACTCAGACCGCACCCCTGGAGCTCGGGCAGGGAAACTAATCAAGAGCCAGAGAGCCGCTTCTTAAACTTTTTATTTTGAAATAATTGCAGATCCACAGGGAGCTGCGAAACGAGAGTACAGAGGGGCCCTGGGTGCCCCTCGCCCACTTCCCCCCGTGGTGCCGTGGTCCTGGGCCCACCACGTCTCACCAGGGTCACACGCGCTCGGTCCTGTCACTCTCACCCGCGCGCGCCTGGGGCTCCGCCTCTCACCCGCGCGCGCGCCTGGGGCTCCGTCTCTGTCACCCACGCACGCCTGGGGCTCCGTCTCTGTCACCCGCGCGCACCTGGGGCTCCACCTCTCACCCGTGTGCGCGCCTGGGGCTCCGTCTCTGTCACCACGTGTGCGTGTGGGGTTCTGTCACCATCACGTGTAGATCCAAGGATCGACCACTGTGCTGAGGACACGGGACCCCCAGGCCCCTCTGCTGTCACGCCTGCCATCCGCTGCTGCCGCACTGCACAGCCTGGGGGACCTTGTCACCCAGCACCCGCCCCGGCCGAAGGACGTGGGCTCCATGAGCGCTTGTGCTGGTGTTTCAGGCGGACCTAAGGCGCAGCCTGGGGCACGTCCGGCACGCCGTTGCTGGCCCGCGTGGCAGCGCACTCTCGGCTTTAGCAGAAATGCCACCCGCTTTCCCTGAGCAGCTGCAGGTCTCCTTCCCACCAGCAGCCTGCAGGCACCGGCTCTTCCCGCCCGTGCCGGCACGCTGCGTTGCCAGTGGCTCGGTGTGGCCATTCCCACAGGCGTGAGCAGTCTCCGCTGCTGTCCATGTGCACTGCCCGAGCAGCTGGTCCTGGGCGCCGTCTCACGTGCTCACTGACCACCTCTGAGGCGACCTCTGGCTCCCGGGCTCAGTGGACCTGCCCCCGCCTGCGCGCAAACACCCAGCTTTGCCGCGTGACCGAGCGGTGCCGTGCACACACCTGCTGCGGGCGCGCCGCCCCGTCCCCCCAGTCCTCCCGTGGGCTGCCCATTGCCCTGTAGCTCTTGTAGGAAGAGGAGCCCCTTCCCGTAAGGCCATCCTGTCGGCGCTGGTCCAGAAGGCGCTGGCATGACCCCTTCCTCTCCTTGCACCTCTGCAGTCACAATCCCCTGTGCCCCGCCCCAGCCCGGCCCCTGGCCCCAGACCCAGGCCCAGCCAGGGCCCCCAGCTGCCTCTTTCTCCCTCAGGCCCCGTCTGACCTATATGGCCATCTCCTGCGGCCACTGACAGGTTCACCTTGTCCATTTGGCCCCCGCAGCCAGCAGGGTCCGTCTAACATGCACATGTCAGTCCACCCACTTGCTCCAAGCCTTCCGTGGTGTCCAGTGCTCTTGAGGTCAGGCGGAGCTGGCCCACGCAAGTCACAGCCTGGCCTGGCCTGCCGCGGGCGCTCTGCGCCCCGCCCTTCCCACCCTGCCCCTCTCCTCATATCACGTGGACTTGTGGTGTGGCCCCTGCCTCATGCCCCTGGGGACTGTCCCCTGTGAGGGCCTGGAAATGAGGACAGCAGGGGGGCACCATGTATCCCCCGAGACGCGGCCCCACGGGGTCTCCCCACAAGCAGCAGAGAGGCTCAGGCTCAAGGCCTGCGTGGCTGCTCTGCGGCGAGGAGCCCAGCGGCACCAGGACTGCCTGGGAAGGCTGACGGGCCCCGCTGTCCCCAGGCGACACGGCCGTGTTCAAGGACGGCAGGTACTGGATCCGGGGGCGAACGTCAGTGGACATCCTCAAGAGCGGCGGCTACAAGCTCAGCGCCCTGGAGATCGAGCGGCACTTGCTGGCCCACCCCAGCATTGCAGGTGGGTGCGCCCCACCTGGCCGGCGGGGGTCGTCGGGGCGGGGCCCTCAGCAGCCGGGCGCCCTCGCTGCAGGGCCTGGCCAGGTCTGGGCGCCCTGGGCTGCCGTGGGCAGGTCTGCAGGGATTCGGCAGGAGGCCCAGGGGGCCAGGGCGCCCTCACGCATCTGTCGGGGGAGGCAAATTCCAGAAGGCTCCAGGGCGCAGCACTTTTGCTCCCCTCCCCCGCGGGCCCTGGAGCAGCCAGGGCATGCCTGAGCCTTGGCCTGTTCTCGTCGCAGACGTGGCTGTGGTTGGCGCTCCGGACTTGACCTGGGGCCAGAAGGTCGTCGCGGTGGTGGCGCTCCGCGACGGGCACTCACTGACCCACAGGGAGCTCAAGGAGTGGGCGAGGTAGGACGGGGCCGGGCGGGCGAGGGGAGCAGTCTGGGCCCGGCTGAGGGCCTGTGGACCCGTGGCTGCAGCAAGCACAGACCCAGAAGCCCTGTCCCTTGCCCATCGCTGACCGCTCGCTCTGCCCTCCCAGCGGCCGCACAGTGCTGGGCCTGGGGGTGCCAGCCACGGGCCCCTCCTGACCCCTCACCTTCCCTGGCCAGGGCCCCATGGGAATGGGCTGTGCTTCGAGATGGCCAGGCAGGGGGCGGCCAGCTGGCTCCCCCCACCAGCCGCCCTCCTCCCCCACCCGCCCTGGCCTTGTTTTGCTAAATTATTTTAGATTTAAGGGTTTTTGAAATTCACACAATGAGAGTTCGGCTAGAGGTTTCCTAGTCTAAGTCTTAGATGAGAAAAGAACATCTTATGGTTGAAAACCCCCTTTTGGGGGAGCAGGTGTAGCTCAGTGGTTGAGCGCTTGCGTCCCAGGTACGAGGTCCTGGGTTCAATCCCCAGAACCTCCTAAAAACAAAACAAAACAAAACAGAAAGCCCTCGCTTGGCAGTCAGAGTTAGCAGGCTCTGTCAGAGTTGTACAAGGACCACGTGATGGCGTGTGGTACTCACTCCCCAGGACGGGGCCGACTGCCCTCAGCCTTCTGCCCCGTGATGCTGGGGTGTGAGGCCAAGGCTCTCCCCTTCCCTCTGGAGGGGCACGGGTCGGGCCGGGCTGCTCCTTCCACCTTCCATCCCCGTCCCTCCCCAGCTCCCCTCACCTCTGCCCCTTCCTCACCCAAAACCTTCCCCCCAGCGGCCTTTCCTCCCAGCCTGTCTTGGCTTTGCTAATGGCAGACACTAATCCCCCCAAATTCTTTAATCCAAGAAATTGTCTCCTTTCCATTCCCTCCCTCCCTGTACTCACCCCCTTCCACCCACACTTGTCTCCTCCTCCTCAGCACTAAGGATAGTTTTGGCTCGTCCAACACGGCTTCACAAACAGTAGGAATCCTTGTTTCATCAGGGCAGCACAGCTGGGCAATTAAAGATTCCCCTGGATTTGCAAAATCGCGGTTGGAAGACGACAATTGAACTGCTTGGCCGGCTGCTGCTTTGATTAAACAATTACTCTGTTTTAAAAAAATACTAAGGTGTGTCCTGAGCTGAGCGCTTCCCGAAGGGGGTTCCGAGTCCAGGCGTCTGGGTGTGGGACCCTGCTCCGAGGAGCCAGAGCCTAGCCGCAGGGCCGGGTCCATCGGCGCTTGACGGTTTCTGCCACGAGGTTCTTTGCATCCGAGCCCAGCACCCTGCAAGGGCTGTGCTGACAGTCCAGCTGAGGCGGGTGCTGGGTGTGGGGCGCATGGGGCCCCCTGGGGAGGCACCATGGTGGGCGGGCAGGCCACGGGGAAGCTGGAATGAGGAGCCACCTGGGGCCAAGGGCAGCGCCCAAGTCGGGCGCTCTGCCTGGAGAGGGGCAGCCAAGCTCTGGCGGGGGCTCCCGGGGCACACTGCACCCACTGCAGCTCCACTCACACCTCTCAGCCTCTTGCCGGCCGGTGAGGCTGTACCCCCAAGACCCTGCTGGCCATTTCCTGGGAAACTTGCAAGAAGAGGATCGGCCCACAGCTGCAGCCCGTCTCCAGACTGTCGGTAATATTGTCAACGCCCCTTACTTGAATATTCTTCACTTGCCTAGGCCACTTCTAGCGGCCTCCTACAAGTGGCAGGGGGCTGTTCCTCCTGCTCCTGCACCCTTCTCAGTGTGTGGCTGCTGTGTTCACCCATTTGCCATTAAAATTGGGAGTGGCAGACTGGTCAGAAAAGAGAAGAGAAGACACCGGTACAGCTGTCAAGGATGAGAGAGGTGCATCACAGAAGACCCCACAGTGGTTGCAAGTAGTTGCAAATATCACAAGCTACTTTATCCAATCAAATCAGCAATTTAGATGAAACGGATAAAATCCTTGAAAGACACAAATTACCAACACTGACACAAAACTAGAAAAACTGAAGAGCTCTCTATTAAATAAATTGGATTCACAGCTTAAAACTTTTCCATAAAGAAAACACAGGCCTGAAAGATTGCACTGGTAAATTTTAGCAAACATCTAAGTAAGAAACCAGACCAAACCTGCACGAGTCTTCAGTAAACTAGAGGAGGAGGGAATGCTTCTCGACTCATCCTGGGTGGCCAGCATCACCCCAGGCCAAGCCAGCATTACAAGAAAGCCAGAGACCAGCATCCCCGATGAATGTAGACACAGAAAATCCTTTAAAAACATTAGCACATTAAATCCCTAAGTTCATAGCAAAGACAGTAAATACATCAGGACTGAATGATGTTTGATCAATGTAATTTATATTTAAAGAATAAATGATGGAGTGGCATACAATCGTCTTAATAAATGCAGAAAAGGCACTTATATAATTGAACACCCATTTATAACAAAAACTCTCAGCAAACCAAGAAAAGAAAACAAATTCCTCAATCTGAGTAGCAGCCCTCCAAGTAAGCTCATTGTTAGGGTGAGTGTCAGGAAGGAGCTACAGACATTTCGTCACTTCCCTCCACCACAGCAGACACAGTCAAGGTGAATCTGTGCTTTTAAAAGTCAAGATTCCGGCTACTCCTGGGGATTGGGTAGCCGGGAAGGGGGCCGGCGGTGTGGAGGACTCCAGAAATGTTCTGTTTCCTGATCTGGGTGCTGGCTTCCTGGGAGTGAGTATTCCAGAAAAAAATTGTTTTTTTCTCCAAGCCTCCTCCAAGACAAGCGACATCAAACTGTGCATTTAAAATATGTAAATTATACCTCCATTTAAAAATAGAAAATATGTAAGAGCCCAAATAAACTTAATAAAGAGATTGGAAGAAAAAGTAAAGGAAAACCCAGAAAATAGAACAAAAAGACATTAGATAATAGGAGTGATCTTAGATCCAGGGGATCTACTATGTATCTAATAGGGTTTCTAGAAAGAAAGAATAGGGGAAAAGGAGAAAATTACCAAAGAACTAATGCAAGAAAAGCTCCAGAAGTAAAGGATTTACGTCTCTAGATGAATGGGCCGCTCAGTGCCCAGCCCAGTGAGAGGGGGAAGCACATCAGGACACACTAGGCAGCCGCCATGAAGAAGAGATGCAGGCTCACCAGTAATGAAAGGGCTCTTGGAAATTAAAACCAGGATAATCAAAAATTTTTTAATTGAAACGAAGAGTTGAAAGATTAAATTGAAGATTTCTCTTATAAAATATAACAAAAGACAAGGAGTTATAAAATAGGAAAAAGAAAAGAAGACAGGAAGGAGGAGAAAGAGGACAAATCCAAAAGTTCCAGCACCAAACTAATAAGACATCCAGAAAGAGGAAATGTGGGGAGGAAACTAACACCAGCAACAGCAAAAGCAAAAAATCAGGCTGAAAGCCATGAGTCTCCATGCTGAAAGAATGAGTAAGAGAAAGATCCACACTTAGGAACATCATCGAATTTCAGGACAGTGGGAATGAAGAAAAGATACTGAAAGCTTTCAGCTAGGAAAAAGCCTGGTCATATACTAGGGATGGGACTCCAAATATATCAGATTTTCAGCATCAACACTTCAGAAGACAGTAGAATAATTCACAAAACGTTTGAGGGAAAATATTTCCATTCTAAAATTTTATATCCAGCCAAAATATCAATGAAGTGTCGAATTAGAATAAAGACGTTTTCAGACAAGCACAGTCTCAAAAACTCTCACACATACTTAAAAAATTTTACGGGACAATGTTCTTTTCCCAAACAAGGGAATCAACTGGAAGGGGAAGACATGGGACCCAGGAAATGCATGGTCCACCTGGAAAGACAGGAAAGGAAAGGCCTGGGGCAAGAGCTGGGCAGCGCTCCACGATGCGTGAGCGGTGTTTGGGGCTGCTACTTGTAAAGCTGCTATAAGCATTCATGTACAGGTCTTTGGATGAGCGTCTCTTCCTTCCTTCTCCTGGAAGAAAGTGCTGGAATGGCCAGTTCACATCGTGGGCTGCTTTCCAAAGCGCCCGTGCCGTTTCCCCAGCCTGCACAGCCCTGCTGGCAGTTGGCTGCTGCCGTTTCCATTTGAGCCGTCTGAGGGAGTGGCGTCTCACTGGGGCTTCAGCTTTCGCTTTCCGAATGCTGAGCATCTCGCCACGTGCTTGTTGACCTTCGTGTGTCTTCTCTGGTGAAGGCTCTGTTCACATCTTTTGCCCGTTGCTTCTTGTTATTGGGCTTTGGGAGTTCCTTATGGATTCTGGCTGCGAGTTCCTTATCCAGCGTGATTGGCAAGTATTCTCCTCAGCCTGCGACTTGTCTTCCCTTTCTCTTAGCAATGCTTTCTGAAGAGCAGAAGTTCTTAATTTTCACGAAGTCCGTTAGCTCAGTTCTTTCTTCTATGGACCATTCTTCTACGTCTTATCTAAGGAATTTTTGCCTAACACGAAGTCTTCTAGAAATTTTGCAGTTTCAGGTTTTGCACTTCGATCTCTGGTCCATTTCAGGTTACTTTTGTACGTGGTGTGAGGTGTGGGTGGAAGCGCTTTTTCCTGTACATGGTTGTCCAGTTGTGGCGCCGTTTGTTGAAAAGCCCCTTCTCACTGCAGTGCCTCTGCACCTTTACCGGAAGCCACTTTTCCTCGTCAGGCGAGGGTGCTTCTGGACTCCTCTGCCTGTCCTTTGCCGCACTCGGTGCTGTGGCCTCACAGTAAGTCTCGGCATCACTGTTGATAGTCCTCCAGCTTCCTTGCTTCCAGTCTCGTAGCTTTGCATGTCCCTGTGAATTTTAGAAGTGGATGCTGTGGGATCTGCAGGTTGTCTTAGGGAGAAATGGCGTTTAACACTCTGAGGTTTTGGCCCATGAACACAGAATAACCCTCCACTAATTTAGTTCTTTGTTAATTTCACTCAGCAATATTTTGTAGTTTTTAGTCTTAACACATATTTTGTTGGATTTGTCCCTAAGCATTTCAGGCTTTTGATGATATTTTATAAGTGGTGCTTCTTAAATCTTTTCAATCCACTGTTACTTGTTGCGAGTATACTAGGATAGAGATACAGTTAAGTTTGTATTTTCATCTTGAACCCTGCAGCCTTGCTAAACTCATATTTCTAGTGGCTGTTTTGTAGATTCCATCAAATTTTCTACCTAGACAGTTGTGTCATCTGCAAATACACATGATTTTCCTCCTTCCTTTCCAATCTGGTTGTTTTTTATTTATTTTTCTTGGCTTATTGCATTGGCCAGAACCTCCAGAAAAATAGGAGTGGTGAGCACAGCCAACCCTCTTGTTCCAGCCCCAGGGGGGAGGGCACCCAGAATTTCCCCACTAAGTGGGCAGTTGGCTGTGGGTCTCTGTAGATGCCTTGCATCCAGTGAGGAAGTTCCCTTCTATTCCTGGTTTTCCTAGCGTTCTTACTAGAGATGGATGTTGGATGTTTTCAAATGCTTTTTCCACGTCTGTTAAGGTAATTATAAGAGTTTTTATGTTGTGAATATAGTGGATTACACTGATGGATTTTCATGTCAAACCCACTCAGTCATGATGTGTTTTCCTTTTTCTATGTTGTTGGGTTTGATTTGCTATAATCTTGTTTAGAATTTGCATCTGACTTTGAGGGACACTGGTCTGGGGTGTCCTTTCACATAACGTGTCCATCCGATTGGTGCCCGAGAAGGGCTTGTTGAGTGCACTGGGCTGTGCTGCCCGGTTCAGAGGCGCCTCCGCCAGCACAGTCCCTGCTGCAGCGTCTGTGGCGTCCTGCTTCCCCGCATAGCTCGGGCACGTGCACTATGGCAGGGGGCAGGCCATCGGGTCTGCTTGTGTCTCCTTCAGGCAGCACAGTGGCAGCACCTGCCCCTCACAGGTGCATGCTCGCGCTGGCGGTGGATGCACCCTGCAGCAGCCGCCACAGACGGGACTGCAAGAACCTCAGAGGTAAGGACGTGTGGAGCGGAAGAAAGAGCCGCTTCTCCAGGAGACACCTGCCTGACAGCAAACAGCTAGCAATGGGGGGCCATGAGGGGCCAAGCAGGCCAGGACCCCAGGGGAGAAGGCGCTGCCCACCGCAGAGTCCAGCTGGGGACCGGGAGGCCGCAGGCTGCCCAGCACAGGCCTAGGCTGAAACCCAGGCATTGAAGGAAAACTCAGGAAACCTCGGAGCTGGGAGGAAACAGCCTCAGGAGGCCTGCACCCCTGCTGCCGGCCGGGGCCTGGTCTTTCACCGCAAACGGACTGGATCGGCCAAGTGTGTGTTCAGGGCGGCCCCGAGCGCCTCACGTGCACACCTGCAGCTTGTCTCACGTGGCAGCCTGTGCTTGAGGCACATCCGCCTTCCGTCTGCGGGGGGCGGGGCCCTGCACCTCTGCCCTCGCCACGGCCACCACGTGCTGGCGGTCGGCCCCCCACCCTCTCCTTTCTGGGCCCAGCCTTCAGCTCGGGGCTGGTGCAGCACAGTGAGTGGACGCGGCCCACAGCTGGCAGGGTGCTGGTGTCTCACGCGATGCCACAGAGGGCGAGCTGGGCAGCACAGGCAGGGCCCGAGGGTGCAGGGTGGTGGGTTCGGGGAGTGGGCGGGGCTGGGGACGTCACCCTGTGGCACTCTCAGGGACCCCAAAGCCCAGTCTGGGAGGCTTGTTCCAGAATCCCACAGCAGCACAGCAGGCCCTTGCCAGCCATCCTGGCACTGGCAGCTCACTCAGAAGAGGGTTGCATGCGGCATCCTGGCCCGTGTGCACCTTAGCCTGGAAGGGGCACCCGGCCAGCCCACGTGCCCACCACCCTCCGCCTCCCTGGGGCTGGTTCCCACTGGCCAATCCCCAGGCCACCTGTCACTGGCACCTGGCACCCCGAAGACGGGCTCCACGCATGGAGCAGCTGCACCCAGTGGATGTCCTCAGGAGGTTCCAACCCATCGAGGCTCCCAGGACGACGGGGCTTCGGGCAGTGTCCCCCTCAGCAGCTGCTCAGCTATACCTGGTCAGGGCCACGCCTGGGGAGGCTGGGAGGTGCAGCTGCTCCCCAGCTTTCCTGTGGTGGAAGCCATGGGCCGGCCGCAGCACCGCGACGCCAGGGGCCCCGAGGTCATGGGGCCTAAGTGCCGTTCAGCGTCCCGGTCCTCTGGGGTTCGCCCTGGCCTCGGGAACGGCCAACCCCGCCGTGGGCAGGTGGACAGCCCTGGAAGGCTGTTGGGCCGTGTCTGTTGAACCGCAATCTGGGGCTCTCGGCACGTCTCCTAACGCCTTCCAGAAGGGGAGGCCCGGCCACCGCCGAGCAGGGAGCGAGGGGTGGTCCACGACCAGGGGCACCTGGGCCTGGAGGCCACAGCTGTGTTCCCGATGCTGCCGCGCAGGACCAGCGCAGAGGTGGCCTCGGCAGAGTGGGAGGAGCCTCCAGAGCAGGGAGGGCAGTACCCAAAGGCCAGGGCGCTGCGGGGCACCACCGGCACCGCATGCAGGGGCGCCAGCATGGTCCCTGATGGAGGCCGAGCAGAGCGGGCTCCTGGGCCCACACGAAGCCCTTCCCACACGTGCCCACCCTGTGGGTGCCCCAGGACCTTGTGCTCCTGTGAGGCGCCCCAGGAGCACCACCGGCCGCAGCCACCTAACGGTCCCTCCGGGTTCCGTGCGCAGCTGTGTGTGGACACGGCCTCCCCTGGGTGGGCAGGAGTCCTGCAGGGGAAGCACCTCTCCTTGGGGAGAGGCCCACAGTGCAGGCGCCAGCCTGGGCCACGGGTCATGTGCGCTCCCCCAGGGCGGCCAGGTGGGGCCTGGGAGGACTCTGGCGGCATGGGGCTGCCCTGTGTCCCCACACCTGGCCCCCGGCTCACTGCGACCTGCTTGTGCCTGCAGAGCCCACCTGGCCCCCTACGCCATCCCCGCGGAGCTGCTGCTGGTGGGCGAGATCCCGCGGAACCAGATGGGCAAGACCAACAAGCAGGACCTGCTCCGGCTCCTCCTCCCGCAGGGTCCCCGGGCGCCCTGAGGCTACACCCTCGTCCTCACCCCATCGTCTCAGGGCGCCTCCGGGGGCTGGCGTGTCCCCAGGGTCCAGAGATGTCCCAAGGCTCCTCCCGCTCCAGCCCCCCCGTTCCCCTGGAATTCAGCCCATCCGTGGGGGGCCACCCTCCTGCCTCCAGTACCCCCAGACCCAGGGGGGTCACGTTTGGGTTTAGGTGATGCGGGAAATGGCAGCGCAGAGCACCTGGCGCTCTGCTGTGTGGCTCTGCCCGCACCTGCACAGACGACCTGGGCTTCCTGACCACCAGCCCTGGGGGCCCCTCGCCCGTCCCCTTGCAGCCAAAGTGAGGCTTCTGGACCAGGCTCGGCAGGCAGCTAAGGCCAGTCGGTCGGTCCTGGGGCTTTGCAGCCACAAGCAGCGCCTGGCCAGTGGCCTCGCCGCAGAGCCAAAGCACCTCCCTCCCCTTTCTGGACCCCGTCTGCCCTGCCCGCCCCTCGTGTCCACTCCACAAGGATCCTCTGGGCTCGGCCACTCACCCTGCCTGGCAGAGGGCGGGTCCCCTGGGGCAGCCGCCGAGCTTCTGGGTAGTTGATGGGAGCAGGGAGGCCACGGAAACGGCAACCCCAGGACTTGACCGTGGCCGTGCCTCGTCCAGAACCTCCTATTGCTTGAGGCTGGGAGGCCCCCAGCATGGTGGAGGTGGTGCCTGGACAGAGGGGGCCGAGGCCCCCAGGAGAAGCTGGTCTCAGCCAAAAGCAACGTGAGGCAGCCCCTGCCCCCGCGCTGCCTTCCGTGTCCCCTGCTCCGGCCTGAGCAGCACCCTGGTCAGGCTGCCCCGCTCCTGACCTGCCCCCCACCCAGCTCCCGCCCCTCCCTGCAGCGGGTGGGCTGGAGCCAAGCAGGGAGGCAGTTGGGTCCCAGCCCCGCCCCAGGCCGGTCAAGGGCTTGGGAATTTCCTTTTGGAGTTTCCAAGCCCGACGGTGGAACCCTCCCCCGCCGCCCCCCGGCAAGAGCCAACGCTGGTGTGACTTCGCTGGGCCCGCCCTCCCTCCCCCTCCTTCGTCCCTTTCCGGGATGTTGTAGCAGTTTGGCATTATTGATGAAATATTGATAATTCCCAGAAATGGATATTGGATTATGTTTGTGAACTGGTCTGTTTCTCTGGGCATTTTAGATTGTATTGGATTCAGAGGTTTTCCTTTTATTTGATCAAATAATGGTTAAGGCTTTGATTGGCCACATCAGTAGGACATTGAGTCCCTGCCCACCTCTGACTCACAGAGAAAACTGCACCGCAGAGAAAGAAGGTTGGAGTTTTGAGCTGGAGCCCAGGAAATGAACACACAGGAGAAGACAACAGAGGAATAGAGACGGCTCCTTAGACACGGCAGAAGCCCCAGGGAGAGAGACAGAGCTGTTCACCTGACAGCCTACAGCTGGCCCTGTGGAGAGAGCAGAGCAGCTGCGCCTGGAGAGAAACGAGCCCCGGGAAGCCCGAGCCCTCGCAGACGCCGGCAGCCGTCTTGCCCCAACACGTGGCAGCAGACTTTGGTGAGGGAAGAAACTCACCCTTTATGGCCTGGTAACTGTGGGCTTCTACCCCAAATAAATACCCTTTACAAAAGCAACCAATTTCTGGTATTTTGCATCAGCACCCCTTTGGCTGACTAATACAGATGTTTTAAAGCAGTTTTTTAATCCGATGTCACAGCGTTTTGATCAGGATTTCCATTTGCGCGAGCCCTCCGAGAGCAGATGCCGCGATGGGGCGAACAAGCGAGGGCTGGATTCCGGGTGACACCTGTGGGCAAAACAGGAGGGGTGGGGGCGCGAGGACCGTCATTCAGCCCCTGGCGCTCGGCCCTCGCGGGGGGCCGAGTTACCGAGAGCCCCAGTGCCCAGCGGGTGGCTCTGAGCCTGGGGTGCAGCCGTGCAGGGGCCGATGCTGCCCCCAGATCATGACGTCCAGCCACGGCCTCCAGTTTCCGCGGCCCTTTCTGCTCAGCAGGGTGAAGCCACGGGAGGCCTGGGCAGCCCCGACCTCCTGCCAGGTCACAAGACAGCCTGAGGGGCTGCCCTGCCACGCGGGGTGCCCAGTGGGGCTCGAGCAGCCTCGGGTGCGTGGGATGGTTGGCGCTCCAGCTGGGGCCTGCCAGGGCAGCCCCCCATAGCCAGGGCTGTGAGCCCCCATGCCAGTCTAACAGGCCACGGGCAGCGCCGTGGGACCCCCGGCACCCAGGCAAGTTGTCACACGGTGTCTTCACAGCTGCTTTCATCTGAGCTGAGGTCCGCGGCATGTGCTCTCTCACGCAGCCCCTCCCTGCCTCGGTGCCGCCTCCCCCTCCGCCCGCCCACCACGTCCTGTGGACTGGGCGTTGGTGCTGGAGCGCGTTTGATCACGGAGACGTCTCCAGTTGGGCAGGGCACTTCCCTGGCGTCGCCACAGGAGACACTGCTGTGGAGGTGAGCGAGCTGAGTGTTCAGGCAGGACGTCGGGCCCCTCCATCCATGGCCGTCCCGTGGCCCACCCCGCCCTGTGTCCCGTCCCGTGGCGTGGCCCGGCCCGTGGCCCGGCCCGTCCCGTGGCCCAGCCATCAACGGTCACAGCCAGTGTCAGCTTCTTTCCTTCAGGCTACAAGTGGTGTTTTTTTAAATTCCATCACTCCTTCCACATTTATTATCTGGGATTCTTCGGAAAAGAAGAACTTTCGCTCATCTATTAGGCCTAGTTGGTCATCCTGAAAAATAGTTCAAACAGGAAATACCAGGCGATAAAAACTCAAAATTGTCAGTTTCCGGGTAAGGCGTCAGTGCCCTCGTTGCCTCCTTGGGGGCAGTGGACTGTCCTGAGCTGTTGTTTATTGAGCAGCTTCTGCTTTGTCTTGACGCTCAGGCTGACCCATCCTAGACACGGAGCCTCGCGTGGCCCCGGGCCTGGCCCCCCTCCTCGCTCCCTGCGTGTGGGTGGTCCCACCACGCTGGCCCCCGCCCCGTCCACCTGGAGCCTCCCGAGGAGCCTTCCTTTTAGGAAGGCCAGCGCCCCGGCTGCCGAGCACAAGGTTTTATTTAATTCCGTTGGTTTTGTACTTCTGTCTCTAGTGCTGAAAATCTTGATTCCTAAAAACATTTGCGTAATTATTTCCTTTATGCCATAGTGTATGCCAAATGTTTCCAAAACACTTAGAGCACTGTTTCTACTGACAATAGCCGTGACGGAAGGTTAGGGCAGCTGGCAGTTCCTTGGTCCTGAGAGTGTTTTCCAAAAGGACAGTCAAAATAGCGGGGTTTCAAACCTCTTGTTGAAGTTTTCTCTGTGCCGTCAGGCTGGCCCCGCAGGTCTCCACCCCGTGTGCCCCCTCTCCCTGGGACCCCACTCAGCCGATACACGGAGCAGGTTTATTCTTCAGGGAAACTGCTGGCTTTCCCGTTACCAGCCAGCGCCTCTTCTGCCAGGGGAGGCAGCACCCCTGGCTGGGAATGGGGTGCTGTCCCCCACCACCCAGCCCTCCACTAAAACCAGGAGCCGGGGGCCCCAGGCGGACAGCTGCTGGCAGCTGGAGGAAACCCAGCTACGGCCTTTGGCCTCCTCTGGGGCGTCCTGGAGGGTCAGCAGTGTGGGCTGGATGGGGATTTGTGGGAAGGAAGCTGGGAAGATCGGGGTGCCTGGTGAGGCAAGATGGGGCGGGGGTCCAGCTGCTCCTGGAGAGACCCTCAGGCCCTGGGAATGCCAAGAAGCCTGCCGGGCACAGGGGACAGGGCAGAGGGGCCCAGAGGGCCGTCATGCCAGCTCACCGTGCCACCCGCCAGCACCCAGGGTGCTGTCCCCCTCCTCCCACCCACCCTGCGCGGCCCTGCCAGGAGACCCTGCATCCAAGTGCCCACTTCTACACGAGACCCTCTGGGCAGCAGCAGAGAGCAAAGGCCAGGGCCAAGAGGCGTGGGAGCCTGTCCGTGCCCTGGGAGAGGACGCGCCGCGGGAGAAGAGCAGGGGCCGTGCAGCGCTGGAATCCCACCGCGGCCACCTGCACCGCACACTCGTGCCGGACTGAGGCCAGGGGAGCCTGAGGGCACGGCCGTGCAGGACACCGTGGGTTGCAGATTCACACACACGTGTCACACACACACACGCGTGACCTCTCACAGTACCCGAGACATTTCAGGCAAGTTGGTCCAGGATTTTTTTAATTTTGTTCCAAGAAACTAGGAATCGGGTCAAGACCTGAAACCCCTGTGCTTTCTGTCTCACGTTGCCTTTCGGCACAAACCTGAGAAACGCCTCCTGCCCATCACTGCGCTGGCCCCTGCTGGCTCCAGGAGCGCCCGCCCCTCCTCGTGCCCACCTTCCACCCAGACTCCCCAGCCACCTGCCTTGGGGGGGCTTTGGGGGCCGATCTCCAACCCCCGTGGCCTGGGCTGCAAATCTGGGGAGTAAAGAGGATCCTCTGTTAGAACAGTGGCGA
>JAQZBX010069283.1:0-15606 GCA_029593785.1 Cabassous unicinctus | reverse complement strand
TATAGTATTCCATTGTATAGATTTACCATAATGTTTATCCAATCAACCTGTTCATGGACATTTAGGTTATTTACAATTTGGGGCTATTAAAAATAAATTTGCTATGAACAGTCTTGTGCAAGTCTTTGTCTGAACATCGACTTTCATTTCTCTCAGGTATATACCTACTAGTGGAATGACTGGATCATATAATAGGAATTTGTTTAAAATTTTTTAGTTAAAAAAACTGTTTTCCAAAGTGGTTATACCATTTTACCCTCCCACATGCAGTTTTTGAGAATTCTGGTCGCTCCACAGCCTCACCAACACTTGGTTTGGTCAGTCTTTTTAATTTCAGTTTTTCCAGTGACAGAGTAGAGTATTTCATTGTCATGGTTTGAAGCTGAATGTATCCCAGAAAATCTAATCCATTCCTGTGGGTGTGAACCCATTGTAAGTAGGACCTTTTGATGAGGCTACTTCATTTAAAGTATGTGTGGCCCAGCCCATATAGGATGAGTCTTAATCCGATTTCTGGAATCTTGTATAAGTGGAATGAAATTCAGACAGAGAGAGAACGAGAGAAAGCTACAGGAAGTAAGAAGCTGAACATCAACAGAACCCGGAAGAGATGAGACTAAAGCCAAAAGAGGCCGCCATGTGCCTTGCCATGTGACACGCTAAAGGCCAAGATCATCTGCAGCCAGCCCCAGAACACCACAGTCTTCAGGGAGAACGCATTGCCTTGGTGATTTCTTTTTGGATTTTTTCCTAACCTTAAAACCACAAGCAAATAAATTTCCATTGTTTTAGCTGACCCATTGCATGGTATTTCCTGGAGCAGCTAAGGAAACTAAAACATTCACTGTAGTTTTATTTTGCACTTCCCTAATAACTTAATGACGTTGAGTATTTTTTCCCTTATGCTTATTTGCCATCCATATATCTGCTTTGGTGAAATGCCTGATTAACAAGCCCCCCTCCCCCCAAAAAAAGGTTTTTGCCCATTTCCTTATTGAGTTGTTTATCTTATTATTATTGAGTTGTTAGAGTTCTTTATACATTTTAAATATGAATCCTTTATCACATATATCTATTACAAATACAGTTTCAATTTTGTAACAATGTTTTTTGAACAACAAAAGTTTTTAATTTTGAAATCCAATTTCTTGGAGGTTCTGTTTGTCTTACAGTTCACGCTTTTTGTATCAGATTTAAGAAATCTGCATCAAACCAAAGATCGCTAAGATTTTCTTCTTCTTTTTTTTTTTTTTTTGAGGTACTGGGGACCAGGCATTGAACCCAGGACCTTGTATGTGGGAAGCCAGTGCTCAACCACTGAGCCACATCGGCTTCCCTGAGTTGGTTTTTTCATTTGTTTTTGTTTTTTCAGGAAGAACTGGGAACTGAACCCAGGACCTCTTACGTGGGAGGCAGTTGCTCAAACGCTTAAGCCACATCCGCTTCCAAGATTTTCTTCTGTGTTTTATTCTAGAGTAACCTATAGAGCTATAGCTTTAGTTCTTACATTTAGGTTTATGGCAAGTACAAGTGAAAAATATGAGACTTATGCATTTAAGTGACTTGGCCAAAGTGACAGGGTGAGTTAGGACCCATGTCATATGATTCCTTGGCCTGACCACCTTTCATTTATTTATTTATTTACTTTGTTTTGGACTTAGTTGCAAAATTGAGTTTATCGTACTCCTTAATTCATAAGTGCCCTAGCATCAGCAATTCTGCCCCGAAAAGCAAGCTTCTGATTTTTTTATTTTTTTAAATTTTTATTTTATAATACTGGTGATTTCTTATTATCTCTCTAAAATACTTTTCTCAAACTCCTTTGCCAATTTGCTTCCTGGTATGCTCTGCGAATGGGAGACACTGGTTGGAGACAGGAAGGCGGAGGACCTGGGGGGATCCCTTTCAGTTTTCTGGCTCCTGACAGCAGCCTACCAGCATCAGAGGGCAGCCACAGCTCCAGTCCCCAGCTTCTTTCAGCACCAGCCACCAGCGCCAGCTGTGCCCTCATCCCAGAGGTCTGAGCACCGTATCTATACACCAGCCATCAGGGCCCCTCCTCTGAATTCCTGGGTTCTGGTAACACCAGCCCTAGAGGTGGTAGATTCTGTCTGTAGTTAAAATATTTTGGTTATCTCCATGTCCTTTTTCTGGAAGACTAATACTCCTATAACCAATTTGCTGTATTAAATCCCCTTTGTTTGAAATATCTAGAGTGGTTTCTGTTTTCCTGATTGGCCCCTGATTGATACATTACCCTATTTCCTGCTGCTACAAGGGCACCCAATGTAGTGTGTTTGGTATATAACCTTGGATATGAATGGATCTTTGTAAAATACAGGGTTTTTTTTGGTTGTTGTTGTTGTTCAGTTGTGTTTTCAATTTCTATAAATGCTATTGTGATGTAAATATCATTCTGTTTCTTTTCGTCCACTTAAAAACATTTTTTCAGATCCATTCAAGTTGTTATACTTCTAGTCCACTGTTTCTAATTATGGCATAATAATCCATGGCATACATCCACCTCATTTTATTTTTGCACTCTCCCAAAGATGGTCTCTGGGGTTGTCATCAACTCCCTGCTATGCAAACAACACATCTCCGATTTAGGTGCGAGGCTCTATGTCATTCACCCCTAGCAGTGAGAGAGCTGGTCAGAGGTCACGTTTTCATAAGTTAACTGCATATGCATTAAGGGGTTCTCTAGAATGACTGTACTTGCAGTGTTTGAGGGTTCCTACGTCCTCATATCCTCACAGTTTTTATTATCTCATATTCTAATATCTGCAAATTTAATCTTGTAACTTTAATTTGCATTTCTTTGATTATTGGTAAGGTTGAGCATCTCCTTGTGTCCTTGCTAATCTTACGTTTTCCCTTGTGACTTGCCTTTGACCGTTTTGCTGTTGGGTTTCTCGGCTTTTTCACACAGGTCTACGGAGTTCCTTGTCTATTCTATTTTTACTCTTATCAGTTTAAGGCATTGCAAACATTTTATCTCTTCATTTGCTGCCCTTCCTTCATCGTTATCTAATATAGCCTTTGTTGAAGAAACAAATTTATTGTTGTTACTGTCAAATGCATAGATATTTTTCTTTTGGGTTCTGTAAGAGTCTTTCCCCACCACAAAGTCAGATATTTATTTTTTCATCTTTTCTTCTATAGCTTTATAAATTTACCTTTGGTATGTGAGGACTTTAATCCATCTGGAATTCACCTTTTACCTAGCATAAAGTAAGGATTCCTAAGTTTATTTTTCTTCAAAGAGTGACCCATATTCCCAACACATCTGCTATCTTTCCATTTTATATGTAGAACAGCCAGCCTCTGTTTTTTAAGAGAGGTCAACCTCCATGATAAACAACCTAAATTCATGATTTAGCTAAACGTTTTAAGTGAGGTTTGACTAGACTGTGACCATAAAAAGTAAAATAGGAAATGACCACGTGCTTCAAGATCCCCCACCAGTTATTTCCCTCCACCCCATAAAACTCCCCTCATGGCATTACCCCACGCTGAGGCTCTTGACTCTTTCCAAACATACCTCTGACGTCCCTCCTGGAGTTCCTCCCTCCTGACTATCTGCCGTCACACATGCCGCCCCCGAGGAATGTCCACACCAGGCCACTTCCTTCTTCCCTGTGCCACACTCGCCTCTCTGTGGACAGCTATAGGAATCTCTCCAGACCCAATCCTTTCAATGCTTCATTAGCACTGAAGTCGGCACTGCCCTAAACGTCCTGGGTTCATTGAGCCCAGGGTGTGTGTGTGTGCACGTGCACATGTGTGTGCGATAGTAAAGATCTCCTGCTCTTCATAGTTTATAAAACCCTTTCATGTTCTCACTCAGGAACCCTATAAAACATGCAGAGTAGTAAATATTTATGCCATTCACAAATAAGGAAACTGAGGCTCTTGACATTTAGACAATCTGCCCAAGGTCATGCTGCAGGAACAAGGAAAGACTCAGACTGAAAGCCAGCTCTTCTGGCTCTGGTTCAGTGCTCACCGGACATACCATACTCCCTCTCAGTAGGGACGTGAGGCCTCTGTCTGCAGTTAGATGAGTGTTCCTCAAGGGCATTGAGGGGTTCTGAACTTCCAGAAAGCACTTGGTTTCACTGATCCAAATGAACTGCAAACATGGAGGTCATTGCATGGATCCTGAGTCTTGAACTCCTGCCCTTTTGCCTGGGGCACTTACACTCTGCCTAGCCATGTTGCACGGGCCCTCTTGCAGCGCTGTATATATCTTTATCATAGCGTTGCTCACAAGTATAACTAGATAACCCTTTGTATCATTAATACTTAATGGCTGTCTCCCTCACTAGAACATCCGTTCCATCAGGGCAGAAGCCCTGTCTTGGGATAACTGAATCCTTAGAGTCAAGATCTGTACTCAAAAAATGCTTTCTGAATGAATGAATGAAATACATTAATGAAGGCATGAAGAATAAGTGAACAGTCCCTGTGCCTTCTCATCCATTGCTGAATGTACTGAATGAACTGAGCACCCATGTTAGTGAGGCTGCCATGCATCCAACTTCAAGGCCCTTACGAGAGAACACCCCTTCCAGTGGTACCTGCATTGGCCACATGCCTCTAGGTTCAGCATGCAGGGTGGTGGGCAGTCCAGCCCAGGAGCCAGCACCACCACAAGGACATGCCCTCCAGCCCAGCTTCTGCCTGATCTTTCCTTGCTCTCCCTCACTGACCCTGCCGCCCCCAACTCTGCCCCCATGACGTCCCAGCAAGCCCTGTGTCCAACACCTCCCAAATTAGGATCCTGGGTGGCTCCTTCTAGGACCCAGCCTCATGGTCTGCTCAAAACAGACTCTCAATACATGATGATGAATAAAGGGCTCTTTATCCCTCTTGGGAGCCCAATTTTTAATCTGTCTCATAGATATGAATGGAAAATACATCTGATTGGTAAATAGGAAAAAATGTTTCCCACTTCCAGTAATGTGTCCAGCCCTGCCTATGTTCAGAAATGTCAGCTATCGGAGAACAATATGTCAGTGGTAAATGATGTTACTTGAATGATTACTGTGGAAAGAAA
Source organism: Cabassous unicinctus (assembly GCA_029593785.1). NCBI lineage: Eukaryota > Metazoa > Chordata > Mammalia > Cingulata > Chlamyphoridae > Cabassous > Cabassous unicinctus. The sequence goes on along the minus strand of JAQZBX010069283.1, from coordinate 10,544 downwards.
CCTGGCCTCTGAGCACTCCATTGGATGTGAGATTGGTCAAGAGAATCACTAGAATGTTCTCCTAGAGCACCCAAGTCCTGCCTAGGTGACTTTCCATTTAGATGAGAGGAGCAAATACTCAGACACATGAAGGACCACGTACACACGTGCACGCACACATACTCACGTACATGGGCACACACACTGAATTAATTTAGAATGACAGGGTTGTTTTCAGCACAGACTTTCGAGTCAGAACAGAATTCAAAATTCTGCCTATAATTTCTACTAAGTAGTTTACCTAGGGCAAGCTGTTTTTTTTTTTAACTTTTCCCTTGTCCATAAACTGGGGTGATAATCCCCCATAAGGCTGTTGCAAGGATTAAGCAAGAAAGATAAACAACACTCCAGGAACATAGGAAGTGGGAGAGAGGTAGTGGCTGCTAGTAGTATCAAAACCGCGTTGTTAAATTGCATTGTTTTCAACAGCCATGTGCATAGATGTTGTGATGATGCAGATTAAAGATATTGTGGAAGGAACCCTGGAAGAGGTGAGCTCAGTGCTAGGTTTTGGGGAAAGAGAAGAAAACAGTTTGGAAGAGACGTGAGGAGAGTATTCCAGTTGGGAATGAGGACCTATGTGGACACGGCAAGGGGCAAGGTCACCTCCAGGTCCCAGCTCTAGCTGTGGTCACTGCTGACTAATCCCAGGGGGCAGTCTTGCATCTCTTCCAGGACTAATGCCATAATTTGTTTTCTGTTTTTTATTTTTCACTTTAACTTTCTACTGAAGCAGCCTTGGACAGTCTGCTCAGCAGTCTCCCAGGCTCTGCAGGGAGGTGCCAGGCTGAGTCCCAGAGATACCTGTTCCCTTGAACACACTCTCCAATCTAGCTAGTGTCTTGTCAGGGTCCCAGGGGGACAAATTATGTTTAGCAGGGTTAGTGAAAGGCAGACATCCCTGAAGTGCAAACTGGAAGGCAATACTTGTCTTTTACATTTTAGCAGGCAAAGGAAATCTGTTTTGGCTGCAAAATCCCTCTTGCCTGCGGAAAAGAGTAATGTTTTAAGGACTTGTTCCCCAAAATGTGGTCCTGGCACCAGCAGCACAGGCATGGCCTGGGAGCTGGATGGAAATTCAGATGCCAGAGCTGCACTCTAGACCTCCTGAGCTGGCAGCTCTGGGGCTGGGTCGAAGAATCCATGCTTTACTCTCTCCAGGTGATGCACCCTAAAGTTGGAGAAACACTGACTCAAGCCACAGGTTAGATAAGTCAGCCTCTTTCGAACTCACCTGCTTCACTTGTAGCTACCCTTCACTGCATGATTAAGAAAAAGTCTATTTTGATACAGGGAACAGGACGTTCACTCTAAAACACAGTTGCCAAAAGCTTCATTTCAAAATATAGAAGAATTTTAGAGAACTCCCATGTAGACCAACCAGGAATTAGCACAATATAAATTGGGCTTACAAATGCAGATATTTGAACTGAACTACAATTAGAGTTCTTTGATTGCAAGCAGGAGAAACAGAATCTCTCTATCTTGAGCATAAAAGGAATTTACTGGAAGATACAGGGCTGCCTTCAGAATCAAAAGAACTGCTGAAGAATCATTCTCCAAAAGACCAGGAACTGAGGCAGGATCCAGGTAGCAGAACGTGTGTTCAGTCTGGATAAGATGCGTGTGAGGCTCGATCAATGTCAGAGGCTTTCTGGAACATATCAGTCCATTCGACATGTGCTTTCCCAAGAGGGAATCTGGTTGGCCAAGTCACAGTCACATGCCATACCCTTGGCCACCGAAGGGCAGGACACACTGATCAGTGGCCCCAGGGACTCCAAGACTGCATGTAGCGGGAGCAAAATCAGGTGCGGCTCCCAGGCGTGAGTGGACGGATGCCGACAGGCACAGCAATGGGTGCTCCCTGCCTCCCTGGCTGGTTGAGCATGACTGAACATCTGCAGGAGAAATCCAGATGTGTAAACCTTAGGAGAGATGAAAGGAAATGTGAAAGTTTTCTTAGAGAGGCTAGGGGAGTTCAAAAGCTAGAAAAAACAGAGTGAAGACAACAGCATGATTTGGTGTAGTTGTGGAGGCCAAAGGGAATGGCCTTGGATAATGACTTCAAGAAGCCCAGCTCCTGGAATCTGACAGAGGCAGATGCGCTGCATGCCCCTGAGAGAGCAGGAGGGAGGCACACGTTCAAAGAGGTGTCTGGTCTGTGAAAGAACGCCGCCAAGAACAAGCGTTCCAGATGCCGGCTGCGCTTGCTGCGCAGGCCCATCTAACACATGTCTGTAATCTGAGCACCCAGCAAGAAAGGACACCATTTCCTCAGGAGAATTGTTCTGGCCTGGGGAGCAGTGGGGCAGGGGAGGGAGCTCTGTCAGCTACATTGGGCTGTGTGACTGAAAGGACCAGAAAGAGGCAATGTTGCCAGAAGGTTCTAGAAACCAGCCCCCATACAGCCAGTGTGCAAGGGCTCACAGACCTTTATGTTTTTAAAGAGAAATGTTGAAAATGTTAACTTCCACAATAAGATAAAAGCAGATTACAGCTATTGAACTCTACATAAAGGCACTGGAAAATATGGAAAAGAGAAAAATTACTAACACTTTTTGAACCCCAACTATGTGACAGGTATAATGCTAAGCATGCTATTTACACTACTTCATTTACTCTACAAAACAACCCCAAGAACTCTGTTTTACAAATAAGAGTTTAGGAGTCTTGCTCACAGTCACGCTGATAATAGTAGCAAAGTTGGTGTTTGAACCAGGCATATTCAACCTCAAAACCTATGCTAAATTACAGATTGCCATAGTCTTTATTACTTGTTAGCAAAATGAATCATAAGTTAAAAGTTTCTATAAGATGCTATCAGAAATAAAGTTTTTATAGGCACTATACACACATATATTGTTTACAAGTAAAGATAGAAGGAGAAACTTGCATTTCTCTGTGGTATATGTGCACTTTTTAGACTTACTATTTAATGTACACAGCAGGTATTTAATATATCTAGTTGTTTTATAACTAAACATTCACAGCGATATGCCTGTTTAGAAATACAAAATATATTCAGATCCTAATTTATTTTTAGTTGGTGAAGTCTGAAGAGAATTTATCTGTGGTGACTTGGAGTTATGTACCCCAGATAAACATGTTCTTAAATTTAATCCATTCCTGTGGGTGTGAACCCATTGTAAATAGGACCTTTTGATGAGGTTACTTCAGTTAAGGTGTGGCCCAACTGAATTAAGATGGGTCTTGAAGCCATAGGGAGCAGCCAGAAGATGGAAGTCAGTGGAACCCGGAAGAGAAAGGAGAAGATGCTGCCATGTGCATTGCCATGTGGCAGAAAAGCCAAGGAACCCCGCAGATTGATGGCCAGCCAGAAAATACCCACCCTGAGAAGAAGCAAGTCTTTTTGACTCTGAAACTCTGAGCCAATAAATTCCTGTTGTTAAGCCAAGCCATTGTGTGGTATTTGTTTTAGCAGCTAGGAAACTAAAATACTTTAAAAAATTATATGCCTAAAATACACTTGGCCAACAGTAGCAAAAATACCATGAAATGACAAAACTTCTGAGAAAAATCATGAACTATTTCAAGAACAGATGAGGTGGGGCCAATACCTTAGTATTTATTGCATACCTAATGAGGTGATGTAAGGGTAGGGTCTGTGAGTGTCACCAACTCCATTCTGTACTAGCCTGATTTAAATAATGAGACCAAGGCCCTGCAACTTACCTCCTATGGTGTATATGTCCCCTGAGACCTACGCTTTCTGTTACAAAGGCAGTGAGGTTCTGATGTCATTCCCAAGAATTGGGGAACAACAGAGAGGAGCAACAGATGCAAGTCTTCAGGAGGTCCTTTGGGTGGAGGTGCAGTGTCAGTAACAGTTTCTTAGAAAGCCCTGCTCATTCTCATGGGCTCTTCATGTGGCAGGGAGTTGAGAGTGGGCTCTCTCGACCCACAAGCCAAAGGCTGCAGCCTAAGGAGGATCCAGGCAAGAGGTGCTCTCCAGGGCATGCTCTCATCCCTTGGCCCCAGCCCAGGCAGAGGCCCTACCAACTATCATGCTCCAGGTCAGTATTTTTAAAGCATCTCCTTCCACACCAGAGCTCTGACACTTCAATTTGATATTTAGAGGCTGTCAAGTTCCAGCCTCAGTCCAAGCCCCAGGGAACCCCTTTCCCCTGCCTGCACACCCATGCCTATTTGCCCCCTGGTGGTATTTCTGATGTTTTTCACCAACCTCCAAGCGATTTAGAAAGTACAGTCTGTGTGTGATTTATCTCCTTGCTCATGTCAGTGTTTCTCAAGGTGCTTTGTATTCAGCAGGTGCTGAATAAATACTTAGCAAAATACTAAATAAAACAAATTCTGAGACTAGCTGTAGAGGAGGACTCTGAGTGCCTAGTTTAGAAACTTTTGCTGGCTGATGCCTTGAGATACAGATAAACATCTGATTTTTTTAAAGATTTATTTATTTATTTATCCCCGCCGCCCCGCCCCACTCCCGTCGTTGTTTGCACTCGTTGTCTGCTCTCTGTGTGTTCTTCTGTGTCTGCTTGTCGTCTCTTTAGGCGGTACCAGGAATGATCCCAGGATCTTCTCGAGTGGAGAGAGGCACTCAATCTCTTGAGCCACCTCAGTTCCCTGTTCTGCTGCGTCTCTTATTGTCTCTCTTCTGTGTCTCTTTTTATTGCGTCATCTTGCTGAGCCAGCTCTCCGCACAGGCCAGCACTCCACGCAGGCCAGTTTGGTTTTCACCAAGAGGCCCCAGGAATAGAACCCTGGACCTCCTATATAGTAGATGGGCGCCCAATTGCTTGAGCCACATCAGCTTCCCCATCTATTTTTAACGACCTCCTCAGAGTAGAATGTTTAAGCAAAGTGTTGGATACATAGCAGGTTCAATAAATATTGTTTGAGTGAATGAATGAACTAAAGAATGAATGCAAGGAAAGGAATGCTAGAATAAGCATTTCAGTAGTCCTCATATAGAGACTGAAAGTCAATCCTGAGATCGTGATGGATGTCTCCATTTCACAGTGAAATTCATTAAAAATCCACACTTCCACAAGTAGCAGGAAGAATTGAAAACCTTAAATCTATCACTCTAGTATCATTATACTCTATTATCAGTGTATCAGGAAAAAGATGCCTTTTAAAATTTCTCTTTATCTTAACTATTTAAATTATTTAATTTTTAAAAAAGAAGCCCCATTCAGGGAAAACTCTGAAATAGAATTTAATTATAAACAAATGCACTTTAATTCCTTCTTCTAAATTGCAAAGGTCAGACTACTTTCCAAGGTCTGGGTTTTCTTTAGTGGGGAAGATGTGCAAATTAGGAATTAAGCGATAAAGTCAGAACTCCTCGTCTGGAAGCATAGCCTCTTTGCTTTTTAATAGGCCTCTTTTCCATTTGGTTTGAGATAAAGTGGCCCCAATTATTTCAGAACCCTTTAAAGCAAAAGATATCCATAAATTAAGCTACAGTCCTCTCCTTATTTCCCAGAGAAATTAAATTCTTACCTTAAATGACTTAAATCGCATTGCACAGAACCAGACAAAACTCCCCCTCTGTAGTGTTACAAAAGACGGACACAGCAGCATGGAATTTGGGAGCTAAAAAGATAAGTAGAAATAGATATAAACACACACCCCACTAGCAAAATTCAATAGTAAGATCAAAGCTAAACTTTCTCCTTCACAGAGTTCCTGTTAAGATTTTTTTCCCTCTTCTGTGCCATAATCTGAGTCTCGGATACTTTCGTTCCTATTCAGCCTCAAGATCAAACAGCTCACACACATCTGCTGGGGTGTTTTTTTAAAGGCATTCAATAATTGCTGGGGGTGAGGGGAGAAGAGGAGTTTGAACATCAACATAAAGGCACCAGCAAAACAAACCATAACACTCCTTTCTGCCCATGGAAATGCGGGGCCCGTTGGGAAGTACATGTATGTGAGGGTGCAAATGTTTTGTAAATGGTAATGCCAATGTGTTCCAAAGAGAAATTTCTCAGAATGCTTGCCTGGTATTTAAATTATCCTCCCCCAATCCCCCTCCCCCCCCCCACCAATGGAAGATATCATTTTATTTGGTCTTTTTGCAAAAAGAATTCTGTCCCTGGCCTGTTTTTAAAGCAGGCATGTCAGAAGCCTGGTCTCAGGAGGCATGAGTCTCGTGTAGAAGCTAGGAATGCATATACAAAGGGCAGCAGAAAGCAAAAGGCGGCCACTACTGAATAGTGAGTTTCCAGAGAAGGGCAGGGAGGAAATGCTGAACTATGTCGAGGGAAGAGAGAAGGCACCGTGGAGCAAGCATCATTTAAACAGGGCCTTGAAGCACACGTAGGCATTTGCTAGAGAAGTGCGTGGAGGAACCAGTAAGAGCAAAGTGGGGCTGGGGAAACCCGAGGCACGTTCAGAGCCCGGTGTAAGTGAGGTGTAGGGCTGGATTGGAGAGAGATCGTGGAGAGATGACCTGTCACCCCGTAAAATCCAGGTAACGGCATGCAGGGTTAAGGACACCTTATGTAATAACGCGTTTGTTTCTTCTCCACATGCATCTGCCCTGTAGTCCCAGTTTCTCCCTGCCCCCACCCACCCTGGAAGAGTATCCTTCATGCCTGAAGATCCAACAGCATGCTAATGTCTTCTGCCATGAATGATGTAGTTTAAGCAAAGCAATACCTGACTATGAAAAGATCAGTAAACTGTGAAGAACCAAGCCTAAGCCAATCCCAAGGGCCAAGCCTTCCTAGGCTCTTCTTCCACCTTCTTTGTGGGTTAAACAGTTCCTCCTCAAGAAGCCTTTGAGCCCAGCTCTTAGAGGTGCACAGTCCTGGGCTCTCTGACTCTCTCACAGTCACCCCAGAGCCAGCTCATTGTAGTAGTTGGGGTAAATAACATTAGCAGCTGTATGAATAAGCCCCAAATCTCAGTGGCTCAATACAATAAAGACTTTCTTTTGGGGGGCGGTGCCGGGGGGAGTCGTTTGGTTGGTTGTCTGCTCTGGCAAAGCCCAACGCAGATCAGGAGCTCACCTGAGTGATAGTCTACATGCGGCCTGTGGTGGTTTGGAGCAGTAGGTACCCCAGAAAAACATGTTCTTAAACTAAAAATCCATTCCTGTGGGTGGGCACCCATTGTAAATAGGACCTTTTGATGAGGTTACTTCATTTGGGTGCAGCACAACGGACTCAGGATGGGTCTTAATCCTATCACTGAAGGTCTTATAGAGAAAGCCACAGAGAGAGAGAGAGAAAAAAAAAACTAGAGGAAGCAGCCAGAAGCTGAAAGTCAGCAGAGGGCAGAAGAGAAAGGAGAAGCCAGGAGAGGCCGCCATGTGCATTTTCATGTGACAGAAAAGCCAAGGGCCAAGGATCGCCAGCTGCCAGTCCCAGAATGCCACAGTGTTCTAGAAGAAAGCATCGTCTTGATGACACCTTGATCTTTCACTTCTCCTAGACTCAAAACCATGAGCCAATAAATTCCCACTGTTTAAGCCAATCCATTGCATGGTATCTGCCTTAGCACCCAGAAAACTAAAGCACAGCCTAAGGGATACAGGCTGCTTTTCACCTGTTTAACTGAGGCATGACCTTGGGCGAATCACTTTCCTTCAATGGACTTCAGATTCTTCACCTGCCTTATAGAATTATTTTAACAGTCGAAAAATTAGTAAATAATAATTATAATTATAAAAGCAGTTATCTACTAAATTCTTACTATGCAACAGACAGTGTGCTATGTGTTTTTACAAGCATTATTTCATTTAGTCCTCATAACATCATTGACACAAAAATTTTATCACTGTTATAATCATCACAGTTATATCGTTTTGCACATTTAAGTAAGATATAAGCACAAAAGACTATTCCTTGAACACATCAAGCATGCTTCCACCACAGGGCATTTGCACTTGCCCGTCATGCCTTTAGGAATACTCCGCCCCAGATGTCACCATGGCTTATGCTCTCCCTTCATTCAGATCTCTACCCTCATGTCACCTTATCAGAGAGGATTCTCCTCACCACCTCACCCTGTTTAGTGAAAGTACCACCCTAACCCCATCATCCTTCCCTATCCCCAGACCCTGCTTTATTTTTCTTTATGATATTTAACCCCCTACAGATTATGAATCTATATATTTAGTTATTGTCAGTCTCCCCCAAGTAGACTGTAAATTCCCTGAAAGCAGGAAATTTGCTTCAAGTGTTCACCACTATACCCCAGTGCCTGAAACAGGGCTTGGCATATATTAGGTGCTCAGTAAATATTTGTTGAGTCAATGAATGAATCCATGAATGTGATCCATCCTTATACTGCAAGTTGGTGTGGAAAAATTATCCTTGGTTACTTTTTTTTCCTTTTCCTGTGTAGGAGGTATGCTAAAAACACAATCGCATTATTTAGAGGGCACTGAGTCTAAAACATCAACACCCTTAAAGCTTAGGGCAAAGAAATCTGCTAGCTGCAACCCGTCGGCTCTCTCCTGGTGAAAGCCTAGAGTGGGAGCATGCTCCCTTTCAGCTCATTCCCAGGCATCTGGGTCGCCTGTGCAAGCCTTAATCAAGTTATCATATCTAGCCAGTGTCTCCTGGACCCTGTCACTTCTGAATGAGAAAAAAATTCTCCGACAAATTTCTAGCAGCAGGAAATTGGTGCTCTCCTGCAAGGCTGCCTGAAAGGCACCTGCAGCCTCAGCAGCTTCCCTCCCGCTCCTGCTGGGAGCCAGCTTCAAGTTAGAGCTGGCTTTGGGACTGGTGATTCTCTGCCGGCTCCCTTACTGCCTATCTGCCCCTCCAATGACAGGGAAATGCTGGGGCACCAGCACAGCACTGGGTTGAGTCCAGATGAGCCAGAAGCCCATGTGCAGGCCTGGGGTGACTCCCCATTGGGCACTGCCCAGAAATCAAGAAGCCTATCACCACCAGCAAAACCTGCCCTCCGCATTGTCCTCATGATCAGGGGCATTTGATGAAGTGCCAGAAATTCAACCTCTTCCAAGAAGGAAGGGCTGTGGCTGGCCTCTGAGCTTTATCTCTATGTGCCCAATCAGTTTCACTTTTTAGCAAAACCTGTGAGAGAAACAAAAAGGCACGTTTCCCCCCTTTATCAGAAAAGAGAACGTTTTTCCCCCCTAGGAGAGAGAGAGAGTTTTGCTGGAGAAAAAGAGCTGAGAGGATAAAGATATTGGCAGAGCTTAATGCCATAAATCTGATTAATTTACCTTGTGACACACTCAACAAAAAATTAAGGGTCAGAGTCTTGACTGCAGACTGACCTTTCACCTGCAGCCAAAGCGGTCACAATGGGGGCTTGAGCCGCCTTTCACAGCTACCTGCTGCTTCCTACAATGAGATTGGACACAGTTTTCAACATGATGGAGAACACCTCCGGAGCAAGCGGCCTTTGTTCTTTCTGCCTGAGGAGGGGAAAGCCTCCAGGCCAACATCTTCACCTTCCAGCGACCAAATAGGACCAGACAAGAGCTTATACCTCTGGGTCAGAAAAGAGGGAAAACCGAAACAGAGAGCTCTCTCGATGACTCATTGCATGAACATATATTTAATACATCACAGAATATACAGATATGAATGTCTTGGTCCTTGCCCCAAAGAATTATGGGGAGCCAGGTTCCTCTCTAAAATAGGATGCAATCAGTGCCTGAGCTTACGGATAACTCTCCATGCATGTTCACAGGGGGAATGGTTGGATGATCTATGAGAGTGATTTGTTCAAAAAGAAGATTCTTATGAGACAGAGTCTGCAATTCCCAGACTGGACAACCTCACAGAATGGTCTTCACATCCATCTCTTAAATTACACCAAGGCACAGGAGAGATGGAAGATCAGGTATCCCTCCCTCTGCTACTCACGCTTACGTTATCAAAGGTCTCCGATGAGGTATAAGTGACTTATGGTGGGGCCCCAGTCATGGCAGCCCTTTCCGTGTATGTGTGACCCCATGTACGACACTGCCAGAGAGTTCCCTGTTCCTGCATGTTCCCACATGGTGTTGCAGCAGCCCTTGCAGCTTCCTAGCTGTACATTTCATCTTGGCCTTACCAGGATGTATTAATGGAGGGGAACATCTGGCAGAATGACATAACGAAATGGGAAGCAGACGCTCAGTCAAGCGCCTCTGAGAGCTGTTTATCCGTGGAATTACCCTTTTGTTCAACATTTGTTTTGTGGTAGGGTTGTGCTGTGTTTTTCAATTCATGTTTCTCCCCATCTCTCCTAGAGGCACTCAATTTTTGCTGATTCAGCACTTCACACGCCTGGCAGAAGGCAGTGTTGAACAGCTGGCAGCCACAGACGCTTGAAAACTATCCCTTGGGCAGTTGAATTCGGCTCCCCATAGATTTACTACAGCAACAGATGGGCCAGGTGGGCCCATGTGAGACTCCCAGGCATGCTCAGCTCCATTTGCACACTGAAATTGTGTCTAGACAGGAGGCTAGGCACACTCACCTTCTAAATTCACTTTGAAACAGCTCAAAGTGTGAAAGGAGTTTATTGCTGCTGAAAAGTCT
>JAQZBX010069282.1:0-16148 GCA_029593785.1 Cabassous unicinctus | reverse complement strand
ATCTTGACATAGTGTGTTATATCAGTGGGTGGGGACCCATGTGATGAGTGGGAAGGTGTTGGACGTCCATCCTGGGGAGGTCCACTGTGTTCTTGAATGGAGAGGCAGGAGTCTCTTGAGAGCATGGGTGGTGCCCAATAAGGAAGGACAGACCAGTATGTCAAGCCCTCAGTGTTGTTGCAAGTAACTATGAATCTGGTCCTGCAAAGAGTGAAGCCTGGTGGTTGCCCTAGGTCCTGAGGGGAAGGGAAAGGAGGAATAGAATAGATGGAACAGGCAGCATTTTGAGGGTGATAGAAGTGTTCTATATGATCTTGCAATGATGGATACAAGCCATGGTAAGTTTCATCAAAATTTATAAAAGTGTATGGCCCAAGATATAAACCATAGTGTAAACCAATGACCATGGTTGGTAGATATGTTTCAATATTTGTATATCAGTTGTAACAAATGTACCATCCACATATAATAGTTATTAATAGGGGAAGGGGGAAAAGGGGGAGGATGTTGGATACATGGGAGTCCCCTATATTCTGTACGTGACTTTGCTGTGACCTAAAACTTCTTTGAAGACAAAATGAAAAAAGTAAGAAATTGAAGGAATAAATGGAAAAAAAATGTCACTGTACATATAGGACAATAAATCTTACAGTGATGAGAGGGAAAATGTCAAAAAAAGTTTTTAAAAATATTTTTTCATTATTTTTTATTATCCCAAATTTTTAATTTTTAACAATTTTTTTAAATTTTATTTCCTATTTTTAAAACTATCATTATTAATTCATTTTCTTATTAATTGTATTTGGCTATTTTATTGGCTTCAGTTTTGAAGAAGTTCTGGATCACAGAAGGGTACAAATATGGCAGGGGAGAACCATTTGTTTGGGGTGTCAGCGATGGGGGATACATGGGAGGAGGTTCACCTGGGCATACATATAAGGCATATGGATGTGTTCAAATGTTCATGGGGCATTGTCACAGTGGGTGGAGATTCATACAATAACCAAAAGAATATTGATTACCATCCTGGGTTGCTCTGCCACATTCTCTGATGGAGCAGCTAGAATCCCCCGAGTACAGAGGCAATGGCTAGTGAAGGAGGATTGTCCATTGACAGGCCCTTGATATTGATGACTATGCATATGAACCTTTACTCTTGAAATTGAAACTTAGCATAGTACTATAGGGTGCCTAAGCATAACCTCCTGAGAGCCTCCTTGTTTCTCAAGTGTGGACTCTCTCTAAGCCAAACTCAGCATATAAATGCAATAACTTCCCCCCAGTGTGTGACTTGGCTCCCAGGGATGAGCCTCCCTGGCACTGAGGGATTACTACCAAGCACCAACTAGCAATGCAACCGGAAAGAGACCTTGAACAAAAGGGGGGAAAGGTAAAGACAAATGAGTTTATATGGCTAAGTGACTTCAAAGTGAGTTGGGAGGTCATTCCAGAGATTATGCTTATGCATGTCTCAGCAGGATCTCATTGACTGCCAAATTGAATACTACTTCAAATAGTGGGGCTCCTGAGGGCTCTGGAGACACCCAGGCACAATAGTCAGGACAGATAGCTCATGAGAGTGGTGCCTTGCCAGTGGGTCCTACTTTGGGGTTTGTGTTCCCCAGTGTGACAGAGTTGGACTTAGCTGTGGTTTCCCTACACATGGCTCTTTGTACCCTTCTATTTGAAACTATAGTTGGTGCCGGAGTTGGTAGATGTACATCCAAGAGACTTGAATCTTTGGATTGTCCATGTGCCAGCTGGGCCCTGAGCCTCAATGGAGTTGCAACACCTACTCTCCATTTCATTGGACTCACCCAGGACAACTAATAAGGAGGTGATGATGGACACCAAAAGAACCAAGAGAGTCTGCAACTGCAAGCAAGGGAGTCCCATCCATCAGTGGTATGGGACTGAGGCCCGCTCTCAATTAGAGGTGGAATGAGCATCACCATCCCAGAATCCTCAGGATTGAGGAATGAACTATGGACTAGAGTAGACTTACTGTTATTTTACTATAGAATTACTGTGATTCTAGCAATGGAAGAACTTATATCATTGATGTGGAGGCAGTGGCCACTGGAGGTTCTGAGGTCAGGGAAAAGGAAAACAGGTGTAATACGGTGGCATTTTCAGGACTTGGGAGTTGTCCTGAATGACATTGCCATGACAGACATAGGACACGATATATCTTGCCATAACCTACAGAATTGTGTGGGAGAGAGTGTAAAATACAATGCAAACTATAATCCACGCTTAGCGACAATGCTCCAAAATGTGTTCATCAATTGCAATGAATGTACCATACTAAGGAAGGATGTTGTTAATGGGGGTAAATGTGGGTGATATGGGGAGCAAGGCATATGAGAATCCCCTATATTTTTTATGTAGCATTTATGTAATCTAAATATCTTTTTAAAAATTAAAAAATTAAAAAATATATATTTATATAGAAAAAAAAGTGGACAAAAATAAAAAATCAGGCCAGTGCATTTTTGAACAGCTTATTTTGGATAGAACCAAATTTTTTCTATGGCTTTCTTAAGATAAAAGAGTATGAATCTGGGAATGAGGTATACCTGACTGCCTGTATGCAGGATAAAGCCAAAGTCTAGAGCCAAGAAAAGCTCTATTTATCAATCGATCGATCGATCTATATTAGTTCCTGGATGTAACAGCCTTATAGGACAAATACATCACCAAACTTCCTAGCTGCATGAGAAAATGCATTCTCTTCTCTGTTTTCCCTAAGATAGTTTGGGTTACCTTTCTCTCACTTGCAACAACAACAAAAACAACAATTTCACCTGAGCACCCTAAGTGTACTAGAAGCCCCTTCTCAGTTGTCTTCCTCTAGGAAATATCAAGTCCTTCCCTTGTTTTTTTTTTTCCAATACTGAATTCACAGGCATATCAAAGGTCAATACTATCTGAGAGGTTCATCATTTCTCCCCAGGCTGCCTCGTATTTCTTACAGTCCTTAAAAAAAACCCCACAGATTCTGCTAGATAATTCTGATGTACTGATGCCAATGGGACCCCAAATATTTTATTCTTTGTAGTACATAAGAAGGTAATATTGAGGTAACATTAAGTCATTTGGCTTAAGAGCAAGATCTATATTTTGCAGTTTTTATCAACTCATGACTGCAACCAAATCTAATGCTAATGATTTTTAGACCTGAACTTCATATCTGAAAATGCGAATATACATTTACTACTAAAGGAATCATATATAAGTAACAATTCCCACTAGACCCTTCCTCTTTATGCTTTGATAGATTTAGCACTACTTGCCATTATTCACTCTTATTCTTAGTGCATAATTCACATGTTTATTAAAATTAGAATAGATGCTGAAATAAAGAACATGGACAATTCACTGTAGGAACGTTCTTGACATTGAAGTCTTCAGAGAATGAAAATAAACAGACTGAACCAATTTAGGAGACCATATTTTTACTAAATCCTAGTGTCGTTAAAGATTATCATGGCATCCCTTCTTCTAGTGAATGTATTTTCGAGAAGAAAGATACATTGTTGGAAGATTTGTGGTGTTGGTTTCGGTGGTGTATGTAGGCAAGAGAATAAATAACCTTTTCCTTAGTGAACGAAAAGGCCTATTTTCAAATGAAGTGCTATATCAGCATAAATGATTATCTTACCTTTCCAAAATTCAGCCTCACCTCATCAAGCAATGACTAAAATCACACAGTTTCTCCTTATAAAGCACAAAAGGGAAATAGATTCAGCAAACTATAACTAGAATAAGCTAAATATAGAAGCCCCTGGAGTTATGCAGCATGGAAGCTCACAAAAAAGCAACTGATTTCTCCAAAGAAACATATTTATAAATCTCTATCTTTGCACTTTTACATTCTCTCCTTTTGTCAATCTCTTCAAAATCTTTCTTTAACTGAATAAGTAAAACCTGGATCAACTGCATTTCATAGTTTTGAATGGTCACACTATTTAGTATAGGAAAATTGGGTAATTGCTAACATCAAAACCAAAACATGAAGGATAAAATGAACTGGAAATTATATTTTCATTTTAATGTTAAAGCTCTTTCTGGGGACTGAAATTAGTTCACTCTGACTAATATTGATACTAGTATTAACATTGATCTCTCTGGGAGCAGAAGAACAAATGATAGATGCAAACTGAAGCACAGTAAAAGAGTGGACAGGGTTTTCCTAACCCCAAGAGACTTTAATACCAATTATTAATGATAGGAAAGTCATATCTATTTCACAGACTCACAGATTCATAGAATTTTAGAACTAAAGAAAATATATGATCACCAAATCCCATCCCCTTCATTTACAAGCAGATAAATGAAGCTCAGAAAGTTCATGTGATGTGCTCAAAGGTACCTGTGCCTGAAATTTAGCTCTTAGGCTTTTTCTCTAAAATTATAAACATGGGTATTTCTAATTATTTGAAAGGCCTCAAAAACCCTAAAATCAGAATTTTGAGGTTGGCAATAAGATGCCTAAGAACATTGTTTTCCTATCTAATCAGTGGCACCATTTGAAGATCCACTTTCATTTTCCCAACAAAAATCTCTAATACAATCAAATCAAAACTTTTCCAAAAGTGCATTTGCTTAGGAAAAGCAGAATATCTTGCACATGTATTGCCATGACATCACTAAGATGAAAAAAAAAACAAAAAACTTATGAAGTCATGATCTAGCAATGCAATAATTTCATAGTAAGACAATACATTAAATGTCATTTAAAAAGCTGGATACAACCATCAAACTGTTAAAAACCATGACAGATGAATTTACATCCCATCCACACTTAACTTATATAAATTCAACTACACACAATAAGAAAGGAGAATGTGAACAATTTAAGTATTAACTTGAACTATATGAAAATGCAATTTCTGAAAGTCAAAAAGTATTCAATATCAGCGACTTCATATCATTGATTCCCCATGCTTCTGAGTGAGCATGGATTTGGAGACTAATCCTGGTCTTCTTGGTTCCTGCATGCCTTTCATAATGTATTTTGCTTATCTGAATGTGACTCTAAAGATACTTCCCTTTTGTACCGTGGGAGTTTCTATACACAGTATAATGTCCTTGTGCCTACATAAATTCATGTATACATAATTCTTAAAGATGAGCAATTTAAGACATTTTCAAGGTTAATTTTTTGGCTATAACTTTTTTTTTGCTATAATTTCTTATCACCTTTAAATTTATGACTTTAAATGTAAACTTGAGTAAGATGTAAATTCATTTATCTCTTGATGGTTTAAAGTAAATACTTTAAAATAAGATACTTATTTTGATCATGAAGCTTTCATATGGTTTACAATTTATCTTTTACAACAAACATGCATTTCTTTTATCATCTGTAAGATTGCAAATACTACTATATGAGAAATTACCTGGTCCACCTCCATATTTTACCAAAGATTCCACTAAAGATAAAAAAGCAGCTGATAGAAAGTTACACAACTCCTATGATGCTATCACTACCAGAAGCCATATCTCTTGAGTTTCAGCCTGCTGCCCTTTCTAACACTTGTCACTGCAATATACCTTCACCTCCAATAAATGGATCCTTTGTTTTTCTCTGATGTTGTTTTTTACTTCATATTAAGGATATCCTTCAGCCTTAGAAGTATCTAGCAATAGCTATGCACAAAATTCTTTCTCAGGTATAGAAACTGAGGTGAGCCCCTGCAGTGGTGAGCACAAACATAAGTCAAGGGGAATTATTTCCACAGCTGTTTGTTATTCTCAGGTTTACAGGACTCATATCACGATAAGTCCTTCATTCTGAGAGCTGATACCACTTAAGAGAAGAATGAAGGAAGAAAAAATCCTACACCAGTAGCTGAGGTCAGGAGGGCTCAAAAGAGACTGGGTTTTGACTGGGTTTCAAAATGTCATAGTGGGTGTCATTCCAAGTATTTAACAGAAGAAGCAATTTACAAGCAGAGAAATCTGTTTTCAAAATTCTAGCAGTTTTTCCTTCCACTCAGGATCCTGACTGCTCAAAATTAAATCACAATAAAGATAAATGCGATGTGTTAAATTGTCCCTGAGCTATCGGAATCAGATAAGAGGTGTGCAGCATTGTGGGGAGATCACATAAGATTGTGATAACTCAAAAGCTCAATTTTTCAAATGGCTCTTGCTGATGGTGTGGAGAGCTGAAGTATTTTTGTGAGCCTGCGATCAAGATACTGAGCAAGTGCTAGAAATAACTATTTTGCTTTGTGGAAGAACAAAGACAAATGTGTTCCGAATTATGCGGCTGATAAACTAGGTGTGATTAAGCTTACATATTTCCCAAGTATTTTGGTTTAGAACTAAAGCTAATATAAACATTTCATTTCTCCCCAACTCTCATCTCTCTGTATACTATTTTCAGTCTTGGTAAAAGTAACAGTAACAGCACTTTGCATTTATATAGCACCATTTTTCCAACGACTCAATGATATTCTGAATAGAAATAGTTTAATTTATTCTTGCAATGCATCTCATATGTGAATAAAGGGATATTTTTCTTGTATTTATTTTTCTTATTTTAAGGATAGAATAAGTCAAGATCAGGTTGGCAAAGCCATATAGACAATGTAAATGCAATAATTGCTAACTGCTGCCCTATTTCACCATTATATTTCCATCAAGGACCAGGGATTTTGCTAAATTTTTTAGCTGAAAATATCATAATAGAAGTTTAAAAATACTCTAGCTACCTACATTTCAGACATTAGTTTACATGAAGCTTTTCTTACCAAGCTACTAAGTCTCTCTTGCAACACTCTGTTGCCTTGAAGAAGTACAAATCTCTGTGAAAAATTAATTATATTGAATTTTCAATGCAGTTTAAGACTATTTTGAGCCAAAATGAACCATGGTCCCCAAATTGAAAAAATACATAATTACTAAATCATAAACCGAATATAATGCCCATATTTATGAACAATGGGCTTTCAAATTGGTTGAGAACAGTAAAGTCATTTAGAAATGTAATATTCTTAATATATATGTATATTTATAGGAACCGATACTATGACCTCCATAAAATTTGAGTATAAAAACCAGTTTATAAGGTCTCAGGACAGTCCCCAGAATAACTGATGAGAGGAAAAATGGTTAAGAAAATTCAGGAGACATATCAGGAACATTAGGATAATGATTAATGATCCAGAAGTAATTGAGCAGTGACAGTAATAATCTTGGACAGATCAACAAGTTCAGTAACTATTCCTCAAACAATGTTTTCTCCCTATCATGGAATTTTTTTCAATGGCATCAATAGTAACCAGCTTCCCTTTCTCAAAATGAAACTGTTCAAAAAGTTCTTTCCCTCTCAGTGACAGTGATTGACTGGATGTGGCCTGGACCTCTTGTGTACGTATCACATATTTTCTGGCCTGGGAGCCATTGTTCATGCTGTCCAGACATCATAATTTTCCTTCTATTTCTTTTTTATGTTATTTACTTTGGTTTCCACATCATCTCATGTAGGGAAAAAAAAGGCTTCAATAGGAATTCTGAAAAGTGCAGTCTAGTATGAATGAAAAAGATCATTGGTACAACCCAAAGACCTTAACACTGAAAAAAATGTTGAATACCTGCATTTAAAAGTTGAGCTTTATGCGAATATTCTCGCTGTCCTGATTTTGTGATAATCAGGGTAGGCTAAACATTCTCTATATTAAAAACCATGCATGTGTCACCAGATCTAGCTTTTCTCCCTAGGTCTGGTTTTTAGAATGCAGGTGATAAACTAAGCCTGATTTATTATATGACCATCCTTTATGAGAAAAGACTGTAACTTTGGGTATTTTGGTCAATCTTAAGAGATATAGCAAGGAGACGGATGTGGCTCGGGTGGTTGGGCATCCACCTCCCATGTGGAGGGACCTGGGTCCGATCCCCAGGACCTTGTGGTAAAAATTTTAAAAATAGAAGGCGCGTGGGCCACCAGGTCCCATGCACAGGTGAGCCGCCAGGCCGCGCGAGCCACATAGCAAGATGATGACATAACAGGAGAGTGACACAAGGGAGAGCCAAGATGAGATGCACTGAAAACCCAGGAACTAAGGTGGCTCAGGCGGTAGGATGCCTCTCTCCTACATCGGAGGTTCCGAGGATCGAATCTCAGTGAAGACAGGAGGAGAAAGATGAGGAGAGAGGGCAAAAAATGGACACAGGGAGTTGCCCAGTGAATGAACACAGAAACAGCAAAAATGGCGGGGATAAAAATGTAAAAGTGGATAAAAGTAAATAAATAAATAAATCCTTAAAAAAATGCATAGGGGAGGAAGATATGGACTATCATTGATAGTAATACTTTGACAATGCTCTTTCATGATTTGTTTAACAAATGTTTCACAACAATGCAGGGTGTTTGTGGCGGAGTGGCGTAATATGTGGGAGCCCTGTATGTGTTATGCATGTTTGTTTGGTAAGTTCACGATGTTTACTGAACACTTATAGTTTATGTATGTTCATGCATAAATGATATACTTCAATAAATTGTTTTTATTTAAAAAGTTGAGCTTTATGTGTGTTTGAGAAATGTGAATTATAAGGAAAGAGAGATTCTCAAATAATGAATTTCTACCATTAGATATCATGGTAACCCATATTCAAGTACCATAACAAGTATAAAGGAGTATAGTAAGCTATGTTTTTGGACCTCCAAAGCACAAATATGAATGAGTTAAAAGAAAAATGCCACTGTATGTGCATGTGTGTATGTATGAGTATATTTGTGTATTTATGAATGGTACCATGTTTTGCTGTTGCGTTCAAGTTCAGGTTCAAATGATACCAGGTGTGAATGAGTTAGAAAGTTCTGTTAAATCAGCATTTATGCTGAAGGTAGTGATTCTTAATCTATAGTTTTAGTTCTCTAAAACATTTCATTATGAAGTCTCAGAGAGCACCAGCAGTTAGGCAACTGGGTTAAAACAATGTTGGACCCAAATGGTTTATGAATAGTGTCAGGAGACATAAATTCAAAATGAAGGCTCATACAGTGTATATTCGAAATTAAAGTAACTTGAGATTGATGGTGCTCATTTACTAAATCACTCACTCATTTACTCAACAGCTAAAAATAAGCATTCAATGATCACTTTGTATCAGGCACTTTTCTATATTGGGATATATCAGTAAATAAAATAGTCAGAAATCCCTTCCTTCATTGAGATTATGTGAGAAAGACAATCTGAAAATTGATAAACCTAGATAGTAAATTAGATGATAAAAAGTGCTATTGGGAAAATAAAGTAGGAAAGAAAAATAAGGAGGTCCAGTTGAAGGGTAGGTGTAATTTAAATAGAGTAGTCAGAGAAGAACGCTCAAGAAGATGATATTTAAGCAAAGATTTAAAGGAAATAAGGAAGCTCACCATGTGGATAGAAGGAAGAATAGCATGGCAGGTAGAAGGTATAAACAATTGCAAAAATTCAGAGGTGGGAGTATGCCTAATATTTTTGAGGAAATGCAAGGAGATCAGTATGACTGAAGAAAAGTGGGAGAGATAGGAACTAGAGGGATAGGAAGTCAGAGAGCTACTAAAAGGCTGGGGGTAGGGCAAATCATAGAGGGCTTAGAAGCCATTTTAAAGAACATGGATTTCATTCTGAGTGAAATCAGAAATTATTGGAGGCTTTTGAGCAGATGACTAACTTTCCCTGGCTCATGGTGTAGTGGATCTACTCAGATGCCTTTCTGGGAATAGACATGAGGGATAAGAGAAGGAAGAGACAGGAACAGGAAGACCAATTTTTAGACTACTGAAAAAATCCAGGGTGAAGTGTGTGGAACCAAAGTGATTATAGGAGAAGTGATGAAAAATGGGAAGATACTAGATATATTTTGAAGATGGTGCCAACAGAATTATTTATATGAGGTATGAGACCAAAAACAAAAACAAATACACAAAACCCCTGGGTGATTCCAGAATACTTTGGCCTGAGCAATTTGAAATATAATTGTCACTAACTGAGACAGGGAAAATTGCAGCAGGACTTGATTTGTATGGGAGTAGAAATTCAGGAGCTCAGGCTTTGACCTATTAATTTTAGAATGCCTTACGGAAGTTGCAGTGGAGTTGTCTGGAGTCCAGGAATGAGATCTGCATTAGAGAGAAAAATGTGGTGTATAGATGATAAAAATAGAGATTTAAAAAAAAAAAAAAAAGCACCATCAATGTGTAGATGGTATTTAAAAACACAAGCCAAATAAAATCCCCAAGAGTGTACAGAAACAAAAAAGAGAACAAGTCAAAGAAGCTGGGAAATTCCATTGCTAAGAGGTCAGGAAACAAAGAATGTGCACACAATGAAGTAAAGATGAAAACCAGGGGAAATGTGATGTCAAGGAAGCCAGATAAAGAGAGAATTTTAAGGAGAAAGGAGTCATCACCTATGGCATACGTGCCTGTAGATCAAATTATATAAGAATTGAAACTTGACTATCAGATTTAGCAAAACGAGGTCGTCGATGACCATATCAATCATAGCTTCAATGGAGTGACAAGGGTAGTGAGAGAATGGGAGAGGAATAGGAAGAGGAAAGTGTAAACAACTATTTTGGGAAATGGGGGAGGGGGACAGAGAAATGATGTGATAGCTGAGAGGAAGATTGGTGTAAGAGAAGTTTATCAGTTTGTTTTGAAGAGCAGCATGTTATTTTCGGGACTAGCATCAGGGTGGAAGATCCAGTAGAATGAGAAACTTTGGCAATGGTGTTTGTAGATGGTAGACTTGTTGGAGTGTTACTCATGAGTAGACGAGAAAGGATGAATGTAATGTACAAATGATAGGGGTATGGAGAGTTCATCTATAGGAAAACGAGGGGAGGGAGAATCATGGATACAGATACATATGGAGGAGGCAACTTATAGGATTTCTCTTGTTACTCTCAATTTCTCAGAGAAATGGAAGGTGTAGCCATTTGGAAGATTGATGTAATTATGAATTACAAAAATAGATATTGGATCATGCTTGTAAACTGGTCTGCTAATTTGGGCATGATAAAGTTATGATTAGGGTGTTAACTGGACCACGTCAGTAGGGTGTTGAGCCCCACCCCTTGGTGGGACGGGAATCAAATATAAAAGGCAAGGCAAAGGACAGAGGGAGCAGTTTTGATGTTGGAGTTCTGGTGATGAAGAAGAGAAGGCCCCGGGATAGAGATGAGCCATTCGCCTGAGAGTTCACAGCTGGCCTTGCAGAAAGAAGCAAAGCCTAGAGAGCCTAATAGTCTACAGCTGACCTTGTGGAGGAAACAAAGGAGCTAAGCCCAGAGAGAAACACAGCCCCAGGAAAAGACCAACCCAAGAAGCCTGAACCTTGGCAAATGTCGGCAGCTGTCTTGCTCCAACATATGGCAATGGACTTTGGTGAGCGAAGAAACTTACGCTTTATGGCCTGGTAACTGTGGAGTTCTACCCCAAATAAATACCCTTTATAAAGACCAACCGATTTCTGTTATTTTGCATCAGCACCACTTTGGCTGACTAATACAGAAGGCAAGGAACTGGCAAAGTTTAAGTGGAAATCGAGAGAGAAGAGACACTTTAAATTGTCTCATAAGACTGTGGGATAATGAATGGTTAAGGAAATTGCATAATGCTGGAAGAATTAAAGGTTCATTTGAAGTTAGTGGTTATCAGTTTAAAATGGAGAACAATCAACATGATTCTAAGTCTTTCTCCAGCCATAATCAATTTAATGGATGCAAGTGTGTGTAGCAGGCAGTTGTATTTTTTCAGAGTTAGTGTCTTGTCAAGTGTGTAAAGAACTGGAGAGGGAGGGGAAAAAAAAGTTGTATGTGTATATAATGGAATAGTTTTAGAGATGGTTAATAAACTCCAGATGGGAGAAGAGGCAAATTCAAAGGGGAAGAGAGACAGTGGAAAGGTATTGGGGTCAATGGATTTGAGGCCCTAGGGGATCAAAGTAATCAGGACAATCCTAGAGGAGATGTCAAAAAGAGGAGAGTTTATAACTGAAGTTAAATAAAATCTGTCACTCATTGACAGAGTCTAGGCTCATGTAGACTGAGGACAAGAATGACTGGAGGTCTAGAAACTGAGAGGATAGGGCATGAGAAGGATCGTCTTACCACAAACTGAGGAAGGAGTAACTTTGAAAATTGAGACAGGTCCTAAAAATCTTTGAAGAGTGAGATCAATCAATCTGAAGTAAAGATATGATTGCAAAAAGGAAGGGCTCATGAATGGTATAGTCTTGAGACATGTGATTCACATTTGGGGTATATTAGGGAAGAGGGAGGAGAAATGGTCTGGAAGTAGCAATGACAAATTAAGACACCTGCTCCAACCGCAGGCCCAGTGGTAAGAAGGAGGGTCTAAGGGAAAAAAAAATACTCTATATAATAAGGCTACAGGGGAGGCCAGTTTCCTCAGTGGGGAGACAGACTGTAATCAGCAATAAAGTCAAGGGAATATTCTTTCAGAGATTAGGTTGATACATGGAGGACTTTGTTGATGACAAAGATTATTTTGAAAATTCTGGAGTTACATTTCCTTTTCAAATCAGGGCTTTGTTTGTTACTTCTTTCCATTTTTTTGCTATTTATGCTTTGCTTTGAGTTGATTTTGTTTGGGAAAAGTTAGTTGCTTCTGAGTTCTAAATAATCAGCACCCAGAAAGATGTTTCCTAATGAGGATGAAGTTATCTAACAACTTTGAAAAAATCTATTACCTATAATCCTGAGAGCAAAAACGAAATACTTAATATACTGAAATGTTCTGAAGGCACTTTCTAGTGAAATGCTACCATTTCCCTAATGACAAGCATTACAGAGCGTAGAAAACAGAACAAAAACTGATGTTGGAAATGCCTGTATGGATAAGGTGAGGCTAAAAGCTGAGGAAATGGGGTTCTTTGTACTCTTTTCCCAATTTAGTTTTTTCTTACCTTCTCAATTGTTTTCCTTGAATCCATCTCTACTCCTTTGTATATTCTTTACTTTTCCATTTAATTTCTTTCGAATTGCCCTTAGTTTCTCTCCTCAACCTCTTGATGTTCACTCTTCATCTTCTTTCCCAGTCCTCTGTCTTTCAAATGTAGTTAAGCAATGGGTTATTTTCCCACTATCTCCCTTATGTTTATCATTCCCACCAGCAATGTAGAACATTTAACATTTTATATGAGAGTCCAGCAATGCACATTCATTTTACTTATGGAAAGTTCACTAGTCCTAGCATTTTGTTGGCAAAGGTCTTTCATTAATAATTCTGATTTCATTGGTACCACCACGTTGGTAAGCAGCGTGCAGTGACATTTCAAACATATTTAGAATTTACAGTATTGCAGAATTGAAAACAGATCACTTCTATTCATTCCATTTTTTTTTTTCCTTAGATGAGAACGAAACAGAAACAGAAATGTTGAGTCATTGAAGTTTGTTTTTATGAGGAGAAATATTTAATGCAATGCAATCAAAGGAACATTTTATATATTTTAGTGTTCTAATTTTTTCATTCTAATAATTTTTAGAAAAATGGTATAAATATCACAAACGATATTTAATATAGAATCACATAATTGCTGAAATCTGATGAATATATTATGATAAATCTTGAGATGGTAGACCTTGGTGGTTAATTGGTAGTGCTGAAGAGAAAGATGTTGTCATTATGGCTTCTGACCCTGTCACTGACTAGCTCTGTAACTCTGGAGGAGCTCATAATATCTCTTTTTCTTCTGTAAAACTATGAGTAACAGGACTTCCATCAGAATTGTTGGGAGGATTGCAACAGCACACATTAAGCACTGAAAACTGTGCCGGGCAAATAATAATGGCTCAGTAAAAGTTAGTGATTATTGTTGTATAACAATTGGGCATTTTTAAAGTTCATAGATGCTGGAGAAAGGGAGAGATTTCAAGTTCTTATCCATACTATTTCTTCTTATTTTTTTCTATTGGATCTACATGAAAAAGCAAACTGATGAAAAAGTACAATTAATAAAATGGATGCTGAATCAACTGGTATGGCTTGCCAAGTTATGATAGGCAAATTTTGAAAGATACAACATTAGCCAACAATGAAAATAATAAAAGCAAAGAATGAATGAAGAGAATGAAACAAATATAATGAAATGTATTCTTCCTCCAAACAAAGCATTCATTTGTATTTGTATTAAGAATTAGAAATATTTTCTCATTCAGGAAATGAGCATTTTATGTTATTACAAATAAACATGCTTCTATTTTTAATTGTGTTAAGAAATATTTAAAATTGTCAAATCTCAAAAATATTTTAATGCCTAAATTCAAATGAGGGGTCAAATAAAATTACAATTATTTTATAAATTTGAACTGATACCTGGGTATGAATATTATCCTGATGAATACATTGAAGAATAATTTTTTCCAAGTGACATTGGGTGTTCTTTTTTTTAGCCATAAATTACATCACTTGTTGCTTGTATACTGCATCTTTTTGATGATTTTTTCAAAACAAAAATCAAGGTATATTATCTGATAAATCTAACTATACTTTTTACAAATAATTAAAGTATGAGTCATAATGGAAACGTCAGGAAATATATTAACTTTATTCCAAAGTTCCCTCTAAAGTCACTTGACAAAAATATATGTGAGTACATTTATGTTGATAAATATTTGTATATAATCAGCAATCATGATAAGCAGGAATATCAAGTAAAGGGAAAAAACTTTTCTTAAAGTCTCCAGAATCTGACTCAGAACTTTTTACCTTTCCAGGTGATAGTCTCCTAATATTTCATGAACCCAAATGAAAAAAAGGTATTCTAATTGTTATCTTACTACTTGGTTTACTGGCCAATTACAGATTGTCAAAGGGCAAAAAATCTTTAAGGTTGATTAGCAAATTAAGTTACTTTTAAAACCTCTTTTATTAATGTGGGGAAAAATCAATTATACAAAATTAATAAAAGACCACTATATATAATTCAAACTATTTTAATTAATTTTAAGACTAATTTTCTGTCATCTTTCTTTCACCCTTAGGAGAAAAGGGTCAGTGTGGTTATTTTGGCTGCATTTTGGAGACGTTTTGGATCACAGAAAGATCACAAAAGTGGCAGGGGAGGATCACTGGTGCGACATGTCAGTGATAGAGGGGATGCATGGGAAGGGCTTCACCTGGGGCATGCCTCTAAGGCCTATGAATATGTTCAAGTGTTCATGGGACATTGTCTCGGTGGGTGGAGATCCACACAATAACCAAAAGAATATTGAATTTCCATCCTGGGGAGTTCTGCTACATTCTCTAATAGGACAACAAGAATGCCCCAAGTGCAAGGGCAGTGCCTAGTGAAGGAAGACAGACGATTATGCCAGGCCCTTGATATTGATGATTATACTTATGAACCTTTTCTTGTGAAATTGAAACTTAACCTAGTATTTATATACTGCCCAAGAGTTACCTCCTGAAAGCCTCCTTAGTGATCAAATGTGACCTCTCTCTAAGCCAAACTCTGCATATAAATGCACTACCTTCCTCCCCCGTGTGGGACATGACTCCAGGGAATGAGCCTCCCTGGCACCAAGGGATTATTACCAAGAACCAACTAGCAATGTATCTGGAAAAAGACCTTTATCAAAAGGAGGAAATGGTAAATGCAAATGAGTGTTTATGGCTAAGAGATTTCAAAGTGAGTCAGGAAGTCACTCCAGAGGTTATGTTTAAGCATGTCTCAGCAGGATCTCATTGACTGCCACAGTAAATAGTGCCTCAAATACCAGGGCTCCTGAGGGCTCTAGAGACATCCAGAAACTATAAGCAGGACAGACAGCTCAGGAATTTGGTACCCTGTCAGTGGGCCTTACTTTGGAATTTATGCTCCCCAGTGCAACAGAGTTGGACTCATTTATAGATTCCCTACACATGGCTCTTCTGCCCCTTTTATTTGAACCTATAATTAGCACTATACTTGATAAATATATGTCCCAGAGACTTAAATTCAGGCCAATTGAGCCCTGAATTTCAGCAGAGTTGCAAAATCTACTCTCCAGTTCATTGGACTCACCCAGGACAACTAAAAAGGAGATGATGATGGACAATGCCCATCCCAAGGAACACAGTGTCTGTAACTGCAAGCAAGATAGTTCCATCCATCTGTTCCATGGGATCTAAGCTC
>JAQZBX010069281.1:0-15602 GCA_029593785.1 Cabassous unicinctus | reverse complement strand
TCTGTTCTTTGCCTTGCCTTTTATATTCAATTCCCCACCCACCAGGGGGTGGGGCTCAACACCCTACTGACTGACATGGCCCAGTCAACGCCCTAATCATAATTCAATCATGCCCAGATTAACAGATCAGATTACAGGCATGATCCAATTATATTTTTGGAATTCATAATTACATCAAATTCCCCAACGGTTACACTGATTTTTCAAAAAATACCCCAATCCTTTCATTTTATTTTAGTTTTTGTTTTTTTTTTTAATTTTCTAGTATTTTGTCTCTTACATTTAAACTTATCATTATTATCTCATTTTCCTATTAATTGTATTTGGATATTGAATTGGCTTCATCTTTAAAGAAGCTTTGGTTCACAGAAGGATTACAACTCGGCTGGGAGAGGATTCTTGGTAGGGGGTGTCAGGGATGGAGAGTTCATGGGAGTTCACCTGAACATATATAAAAGGTATATAAAATTGTTCAAATGCTCATGGGGCATGGTCACAGTGGGTGGAGAATCACTCAATAAATGAAAGAATACTGAATTCCCAGCCTGGAGAACTCTGCCTCATTATCCAAGGGAGCAGCAACAGTTCCCCAAGTGCAGGGGTGTCTGGCTAAGGAGGATGATCCACTGATGGGCTCTTGTTATTGATGACTAGCCTTATGAGTCTTTGCTCTTGAAACTGAAACTTAGCCTATTGTTATGGGGTGCCTAAGGGTTACCTCCTGAGAGCCTCCTTGCTGCTCAAATATGGCCTCTCTCTAAGCCAAATTCAGCATAGGAATGCATTACTTTCCTCCCAGTGTGGGACATGACTCCCGGGGATGAGACTCCCTGGCAATGAGGGGTTACTACCAAGTGCCAACTGGCAATACAACTGGAAAAAGACCTTGAATAAAAGGGGGAAACGGTAAAGACAAATGAGTTCATATGGCTAAGAGACTTCAAAGTGGGTAGGAAGGTCATCCCAGAGGTAACGCTTATGCACATCTCAGTAGGACCCCTTAGGTTTCCAATGTGGATATCACCCCAAACAGAGGGGCTCCTGAGGGCTCTTGAGACACCCAGGTCCTATATCAGGGTGGATAGTTTCGGAGTTTGGTGACTTATCAGTGGGCTCTACTTTGTAATCTGTGCTCCTGAGAGTCACAGAGTTGGACTCAAATATGTCCTCCCTGCACAAGGTCCATCAGTCTCTTCTATTCATACCTATATGTGGTGCTGGAGTTTGTAGGTGTACTTCCAGAGACTGGAGACTTGGGCCTGCCTATGTGCTAGCTGGGCCTGGAATCTCAGTGCAGCTGCAACTCGTATTCTACAGATCAATGGACTCACCCAGGACACCTGGTGGGGAGATAATGATGGACAATGGCTGTCCCAGGGGATGGAGTCTGCAGCTGCAGGTAGGATAATCCCATCCATTTTATCCATGGGATATAAACCCTCTCTCACTAGGAGTTGGAGTGGACATCACCATCCCAGACTCCTCAGGATTGGGGAGAGCACTATGGACTAGAGTGGAATTATTGGTATTCTGTTATAGACATTTGTGATTCTTGTAATGGAAGAAATTTCAACATTAATGTGGAGCCAGTGACCACTGGATGCTTTGGGGGCAGGGAGAGGGAAAAGCAGTTGTAATACAGGGGCTTTTTTGGGACTTGGGAATTATCCTGAGTGACATTGCAGTGACAGATATAGGCCATTTTATATCAGCATATAACATGCAGAACTGTGTGGGAGAGAGGGTGGTCTACAATATGAACTATGGTCCATGCTTAGTGGTTGTGGGAAGTATGGGACTTGGGGCTTATGGGAATCCCTATAATTTTTGTGTAACATTTATGTAACCTAAGTATCTTTTAAAAAATTAAAAAATATATACATAAAAAAACAAAACTCCTGAGCTTTGGAGCCAGAGTGAGTGGGCAAATTGTCCTCCCTCCATTAC
Organism: Cabassous unicinctus; assembly: GCA_029593785.1. Classification (NCBI taxonomy): domain Eukaryota; kingdom Metazoa; phylum Chordata; class Mammalia; order Cingulata; family Chlamyphoridae; genus Cabassous; species Cabassous unicinctus. The sequence goes on along the minus strand of JAQZBX010069281.1, from coordinate 13,655 downwards.
CACCACACTGCTCTCTTTTGGGGAAACAAATGACTTCAACTCGCTGTGCCTTAGTTTCCACATCTTTAAGGAAAGGCAGAAGCCGCTGCAGATCCTTGGAACACCAAGGGACAAGGTGATTGTGGAAAGTTTCTCGGTGTTGTTGAAGCCATCTGTTAAACAGTGTCTGGTACCATTTTTCCTTTGACAAATGAGAGACTTGTATGACTTCAAAATCAGAGTAATGCCACCAGAAACTCAGAGAATCTGCATTTGGCTGATTTCCCACCGCACCCACCTTGGTTACATAAATGGGGAAATTGAGGACGTGATATACAATATACAATAAAAGAAACCATAGAATACAGAAGGAAAGATAAAATAATGGCATGGCAATTTAAAAAACTAGCTACCTTGAGAGCAGCCTAGAACTTAAAGTCCCTATATACATTTGGTAGAACAGCTCGGCTTTAACCAGCTACCAATATTTAGCATTTTGATTCATATACAAAACTAATCATCTGCAATTGCAAACACTAGATATGAGAAGGCTTTGAAAGTCCATCTTTCCCATGTCTCCCACTCCAGGCTCTTGAAAATGCAAATGAGCCAATTTATGTTTATTTGCCTAGTTATATAAATTATTAATTTTCCTCTGTCTCATAAATGTGAAAGGGAGTTTACCTTTTACAACACAATTTTCATGTCTTATTTTCATACACATACACATGTTCACATGGGCTCTGTACCAGTGATCAGTCTTTCTAGATTCTTCCACATCTCATTGGCTCCCTTCTCATCTTTAGAGAATTAAAGCATGACATATTCTTACTGCATTGCCAGGTGGGAAGTATGTAAAACCAGACACAGAACAAGAGAGAGGATGAATCAGTTTTAAAGATGATTTATTTTACTCACAATTCCCAGGGTGGATTACACACACCTCTACAGGGATGTGGGGAGAAGCTTAATGTTGCTGAGGATGAAGAGATAGAGAGCAAGTGCAAAAGTGCCTAGAGTCTTTTGCTGTGGTTTCCTTGGAAAGCATGTAGGGTCCAGAACAAGCTATGCTAGGGTAGAATTGGCAGGCTATATTTGAAAGTGGTGGCTCCCCTGCCACTTTGGGGATGTTTACTTACAGGAGGATGTGATCAGAATTATAGGAATACCTTATTTTATTGCACTTTGCTCTATTGCACTTCTCAGATAATAGTTTTTACAAATTGAAAATGTGTAGCAACCCTGCATCAAGCTAGTCTATTGTCATTATTTTATGGAGACAATGTGCTTACTTTGTTTCTCTGTGTAAAATTTTGGTAATTCTCACAATATAACAAACATTTTCATTATTATTATATCTCATATGGTGATCTGTGATCAGTGATACTTTATATTATTATTATAACCACATTGGGGCTATATGAAGTGCATTCATATAGGATGGCAAAATTAATCAATAAATCTTGCTTTTGTTCTGACTGCCCAACCAACTGTCCAAATCCATTTCTTTCTTTTTTCTCAGAACTCATTCTCTGAGGCATAGCTATATTGAAATTCGTCCAATAAATAACCCTACAATGGCCTCGAAGAGTTCAAGTGAAAGAAGAGTTGCATGTCTATCACTTTAAATGAAAAGCTAGAAACTGTTAAACTTAGTGAGTATGTCATATCAAAAGCCAAGGTAAGATAAAAGCTAGTATTCTTGCAGCAGACAGTCAAATTGTGAACTCAATTGAAAATTTTTTGAAAGAAATGAAAAGTGCTACTCCAGTGAACACATGAATGATAAGAATGTGAATCAGCTTTATTTCTGTTATGGAGAAAGTTTTAATGGTCTGGATATAGGTTCAAACAAGCCACAATATTTCCTTAAGTCAAAGCCTGCCTGAAAGCAAGGTCTTAACTCTCTTCAATTCTATAAAGGCTAAGAGAAGTGATAAAATTGCAGGAGAAAAGCCTCAAGGTAGAAGAGGTTGGTTCATGGGGTTTTAGGAAAGAAATGTTCTCCATAACATAAAAGCACAAGGTGAAGCAGCAAGTGCTGATATAGCAGCTGTAGAAAGTAATCCAGAAGATCTATCTATGTTAATTGATGTAGGCTATTACACTAAAGTACATATTTCCAATGTAGATGAGTCAATCTTACACTGGAAGAAGGTACCACCCAGGACTTTCATAGCTAGAGAGGAGACCTCAATGTCATGTTTTGAATCTTCAAAAGTCAGGGTGACTCTCTTCTTAGGGGCTAATGCACCTGGTGACTTTTGGCTGAAGCCAGTGACAACAAAGGCTTTAGGATGTTACATAAACTTAGTTGACAAAGCAGCAGCAGGTTTTGAGAAGACTGACTCTAATTTTCAATATGTAAAATGCTATAAAACAGCATTGAGTGTTACAGAGAAATCTTTTGTTAAAGGAAGAGTCCACTGATCCAGCAAACTTGATTGCTGTATTATTTTAAGAATTTGCCACAACCTTTCCAAACTTCATCACCCATCACCCTGATCACTCAGCAGCCATCAACATGAAAACATGTTCCCCAACAGAAAAGAATAATTGTCTCATTGAAGGCTTAAATATTTGCAATTTATGGCAATAAAGTGTATTTTAATTAAGAAATGTACATTGTTGTTTTAGCCCTAAAGTTATTCTATACTAAGTAAACAATAGTATAGTATAAATATAACTTATATGTGTGTTGGGAAATGAAACATTCATGTAACTTTCTTTACTGTCAGATCTACTTTATTGCGGTGCTCTGAAACTGAACCTGCAATATTGCTAAGGTTTGCTTGTACATGACAAGTTGATTACCTCTTTGCTTTCAGTATTATCTCTTTTCTTTGTCACTTGTCAGTGTTATATTAATGGGTACTGGTATTAATGTCTTTGAGTTTCTCCTGTTTAGAGTTTGTTGAGCTGCTAATATATGTATATTCATGTTTTTGTCAAATTTGGGAAGACTTCAACCATTATATTTTCAAATATACATTTTCCCCACTACATTCTCTCCTCTCTTTCTGTGACCCCATAGTGAATATCTTATTGTACTAAGGGTCTCCAGTAATTCACTTACACTCTGTTTACTTTTCTACATTATTTTTCCTTGCTTCCCTCTAGACTGGATAATTTCAATTATCCTATCTTCAAGTTTACTGCTTCTTTCTTTTGGCTGATAAAATAGCCTTTTGGGCTGGGTTAAACTGGGTTTGAGACCATGCCTCAGTATATGTTCTAATTTGTCCCATATCCCTTGTTTCCCTGAGGCTGATGTATATTATAGGAAATAATTTCAAAATCAATGGTTCCCAGTAACAACACCTTGTAATAGTGACACAGGGGTGATATATTGGGAAAATTGCAACTACACCATACTTCTAAGAACTAGAAATGTGTTTGTGAAGTCATATGTATGTTTTCTCAATAGATAGAGGCCCACACAGTAGCTAACAAATATTAACCATCCATCCTGGAGAAGTCTTGCTACTTTCTTAAATAAAATGGCAAAAATCTCTGAAATATATAAGCTGCTCCTAAGAAAGGAATAGGAGCCTTTATGCCATGTCCTCTACCTTAATGTGTGAGCTTATGAACCTTCTTCCTGTAAAAATGAAACTTAGCCTAATTATAACTAATGCCTTAGAGATACCTCCTGAAAACCTCCTTGTTACTCAAATGTGGACTCTCTCTAAGCCACACACAGCAAATAAACACATTACCTTCTTCTCAATGTACTCCTGGGCTAAGCCTCCCCAGCACTGAGGAATTATCACCAAGCACTAGTTAGTGATTCATTTGGAAAAAGATCTTAACCTAAAGGGTGAAACATTTTTTTTTAAAGAGATTTTATGGCTAAGATATGTCAAAGTGAGTCAGGAGGTCATTCCATAGGTTATGCTTTTGAGGGTCTCAGCCATATTTCACTAACTGTCAGAGTAAACCAAGACTCAAACAAGAGTGCTCCTGGGGTTTTGGGGGCATCCAGAACACCAGAGACAAAGCACACAGCCTCATGAATCAACACCCCTTTGGCGTGACCTAGTTGGTAATATATGACAATCTATTTCCCCAATATAACATAGTTATATCCTCCTTAACCATGATTCTTCTAATCCTGCTTTGGAACCTATAATTCTCAATATATTCATTAAATATGAAATATTATTTATAATTATAAATAATATGATTGTTATTATATTAAAGGATATAAATCTTCAGATTTTTCATATGACAGTTGAGCCTAGAATCCCAGCAGAGTAGGGGCCAATTCCTTCTCCCCAGTTCTTCAGATTGCCCTGGGCAACCAAAAAATGATGATGATGGGTAAACCCCACTCCCAAAACAAGGAGTATCTACAACTCCAAACAAAACAATTCCTTCTCTGCCCCATAAAATCTATGTCCCCTCTCAACCTGAAGCAGTCAGAGCAGAAATCATCACAATTCCCTCAAGATTGAGGAATGAACAAATGTAAGAAGAGAATATAATCATGGACAAAGGTAGATTTATTGTCATTGTAATTATTATTTTGGGTTAAAGGAAGAACTTGTAACATTAAAATAAAAACAGTGGTTGCCAGGGTCAGAAGAGAGAGAGAGCGGTGCATAGGTGGAACAAAGGGTATATTTGGGGTGGTGGGATTTTTCTTTGTAATACTGCAATGATGGACACATGATTTTATCCATAATTGAAAAAAATTCTCATAAATTTGTCTAATGGGTGATGTCAAACCTTTGCCATATATATATATAATAAAACTCTTCTGACAAATAGGTGGGAATATTTAAAAAAAAACACTTAACCAATCCAAAAATAAGAATAAATTTAAAAATTAAAAATACTTGGAAATGGAGGAAAAGAAAAACAAAGCATACCAAATCTTATGGGATGTGGTGAAAGAAGTTCTCAGAGGGTAATTTATAGGTGAAAACATCTACATTAATTAAGCTCTCAAGAAATATTATAACTACACATTCTTTAGACTTGGAAAAAAGAAAGAAAATTATTCACTATCTTGAAGAACAAAATGATAAATATTAAACCACAGACAAGGAAAAGAAAGATCAGAAAAACAATAGACTCAACTAACCCAATGTTTGTTCTTTGGAAAGATCAAGGAAATTGAGGAAATTTTAACTATATTGAGCAAGAAAAAAGGTAGGAGCCTCTAATTCCTAATATCTGAAATGAATGTGAGATTATTATTAACCTTATAGAAGTAATGAGGATTATGTCAAAGGATGACAAACAATTGTATACCAATAAAACAGATAACCTAGATGAAATGGAGAAAATCATAGTATGACACAAGATTCCAAAACGGACTCAAAAAGAAACAGAAAATATGAACAAAATTGTAACTAATAAAGAGATTGACTCAATAATATAATCCTGATTAGTGAACAGACTAGAGAACTCCAAGACAGTGTTCCCCCAAAGAGACAGTGAAAACATGAGCAATACCTGTCAGAATCATCTTTAATAGAAATCTAGAAAATAGTCAAACATCTAAAGCAACCAAGTAAATGCTCAATAAGAAGTAGGTGACTTATATATGGTAAGAGAGCACTGTGACACTTTAAGTTAGCTGCACTAATCTACCTTCCCAGTGTGGCAGTGGTCTTGAAGATCACATCCCACATTTTTACTGACATAACCTGGTTCCAGAGGTAGCAGAGTGAACTGTAATAACAAAGAATTGTACTTGTCTGCTTTTATCTGTCTTGGTATTCCCACAAGTCTCAGATATGGTGCTTGCCTAACATAATACTTTTAGGGCAGTATAGTGGTTAAGCAGAAGGCATTCAACAGAAACATTGAAAGGCAAATGAACAAGCCATCGCTGACTAGAAGAAAATATTAGAGTTGGAGGAAATTTAATGTGCATAAAGCCTGTGAAAAAAAGATGAAGAATTAATTTGGGTAACAGGGACTTTAACTAGTTGTCTTATATTCCAGGGACCAAGGCAGGATGCATACTCAGAAAAGATATGAGAAGAACATGAACATAAGCTTTCTCTTCCAGCCAATATTTTATTTTAGCGCTTATATAAGTCTTTTATCCATTTGCATTAAATTTTTCTATATCTGAATATATACCTTGAGTAAATTCCAACTTCATTCTTTTGCATGTGGATATACTACTGTTGCAGCAAAATTGAAAAATCAATTCTTTCCCTATTGAATGGTGTTGGCAACGTTTTTGAAACTAACTCTGACTGTGTGGATTGATTTCTGGACTCTTAATTCTATTCCATTGACTTATATGTATATCCTTCTGTCTGTTTTGATTACTGTAGCTTGTAGTAAGTTTGAGGATCAATAAGAGTGAACCCACTAACTTTAATTCGATTTTTTGCAAGATTGTATACAGGTAAAAAGAAAAGAAAAAATGCTCTTCTAGTCTTTGCAGATTTGCTCTCATTGGAGTAGTGCTTCAACACTTAGCCAGGCTTTTTACAACTCTGACTTTGTTTTCACTCCTTGCTAACATTGAGATGCATTAATGTAATAATGATAAATTACTTTATCATTGATGAGTTGAATTGTGTCCCCAAAATTATATGTTCAAATGTTAACCCCCTTCAAGTCCTGTGAATGTAATCATATCTGAAATAGGGATTTTGAAGCTGTGATTAACATGATTCCAAAATGAATTAAGAAGGGCCCTGATCCTATATGGCTGTTGTCCTTATAAGAAAAGGTGCCATGCAATCATGAAGATAGAGATAGAAGTGCGGCAGCTTCAAGGAAAGGAAAAACAAGGCTTGACTGTAATCCATTAGAAACTAGGATAAGGTAAGGAAGAATTCCTCTGTATAGGTGTCTGAGGGATCATGGGCCTGCTGACACCTTTATTTTGGACTTCTACCTCCATAGCTGGAAGACAATATTTTCTCTTGTTTTAAGTCACCAATTTCATGATATACTGTAATGGCAGTCCAGGTAACTAATAAACTTTTTGGTGTTAAGTGGCATTTTTGAGGTGCTTGATGGTAAAACCCTAGATTACCACAAAATGCCTTCTGGTAGAAATGTGGATGTTAAGGGTATTTCTAGTGAGGGCTCAGAAAGAAGTAATGAGACAGAGAAAGCTTCTATCATCTAAGAAAATATATAGGTCACCATGAGCACAAAATTGCTAAAATATGAATGTTAAAGGAGTTTCTGAAGAGATTTCTTATGGAAATCATAAGCATGATGTTGGATACTGGAGCAAAGGCGATCCTTATTATAAAGTTGCAGATAACAAGGATAAATTATGTTTTGCTGGGTAGAAAGAAAAACTTGGAAAACTTGGGATGGATGTTTAGCAGAAGAGATTTACAAGAAAAATATGCAAGATTTTCCCTGGTTTCTTCTTCCTGCTAATAGTAAAGTATAAAAGGAAACAGATGGGTTGAGGAAAGAACTTCTAAGAAAAAATGAACCAGCATTTAATTATGTGGAATATTCTTAATGTTTTCAGGTAGTATGCTTTGAAGAGGCTGATCCGAAAATGTAGATGGAGAGCTATTTTATAGAAAGATTAACTGTGTAACTCATGGTTACAATCAACCATCTCAGCAGAAGCCAGAAATAAATATGCTGTTATTCAGGAAAGATTTTTTGGGGGACACTCTTGTCTCATAACTTGGATCCCCATGAATTTCATGGAGACTGAAAAAGGTTTTGAGACTTGTATACTAGCAGGAACACTGCCTACCTGGGCTGAAATGGTGAGGGAAAGGGAGAAATATAGGAAGAGTGCCTCCAACATAGGGGCCATTGATACAGGGGTCTGGGTCACAGGGAGCACCTCAGGCTGACAGAGTGGGGAATCCACTGCTGGTGGGCCAGGAGGACAGAGCATTGAGGCCCTGAGGATTATTCTCAGACCTTGAAATCTAATGACATTTGCCCTGATAAGTTTCTGATTTTCTTAGCAATGTAATCTCTTTTGTTTTCCCTCCAATTTCTCCCTTTTGGAATGGAAAAATTTATACTATGCCTGTTCCCCAATTGTATTTTGAAAGCAGATAATTTGTTTTCTGATTTTTATATAAAGGTACCAGGGGAATTTTGCCCCAGGATAAACCATGTAAATTTTGGTATGATTTTTCTTTCTAGATGTACAGAAATATTGTATGAGTATTTAATGGGAATCACATGGTGCCTTATATCAATTTGGGGTGAAGTGATATTTTTGCTATGCTGATTGTCCCAGTAAATGAACATGTATTGAATCTTTATTTATTTATTCTTTGACTTATTCCATCAATGTTTTCTAGTTTTCAGCATATTTTTCCTGTACTTATTTTGTATATGTTTTTTTAATTTACTTCTAAATATTTCATTTTATTTTGAGTGATACCAATAGTGTTTATGTTCTACTTTTTCAAAAACCTTTTTATTTTAAAGCAGTTTTAGATTTGTGGAAAAATTGCAAAGATAGTATGGCAAGTGCCTTTATAAACCATCCATTGCTAATATACTATTGCAATCTTATATTACTATGCTATATTTGTCACAATAAATGAATCATTTATATTAATAGAAATTGTCATTAACAAAATTGCACACTTTCAAATATTTCTCAGGGTTTTACCTAATGTCTTTCTTCTCCAAGATCCTATCCAGTAAGCTACATTACTATTAATAGTCATGTATCTTTAGACATCTCTTTGCTGTGAGTCTATCTCAAACTATGCTTGTTTTTGATGACATTGACAGTTTGGAAGACTATTATTTAGGAACTGCATAGAGTGTTTCTCTTTACATATGGATCTGATATTTCTCACATGGTTAGCCTTGGGCAATGTGTTTTATTGAGAAAGACCACAGAGGTGCAGTACCATCTTCATCATATTATATAAAGGGCACATACTACCAATATGACTTATCACATTTAATATTACCTTGATAACTTTAATTAGGTAGCATTACTCATGTTTCCCATTAAAAAGTTACTCTATTTTTACTTCTTTCCATACTGGACTTGTTTGAGTGAAGTCACTAGGAAAATGCTGCACTTAAGGAGTGTGAAGTTGTATTTCTTCTCCTTGAGGGCAAAGTGTCTACATAAATTATGTGGCAGTTTTCTGCATGGGATATTTGTGTATTCTCTCCCATTAATTCATGTAATAAATTATTTCTTTATATCAGTATGGCCTTATGGATATTTTATAGTTTGTGTACTAACTATACTACTATATAGCAGTATACTACTCCTTTGTATTTCCTTGGTAAGATTGTTCCATTTTTGATGATTAGGAGCTTTTTCATTTAACTCCTAGATCCCTTTTTTTATACCCTCATCTTTTTTTTTTTTTAACTTCTGACACTACAGTATTCTTCTCACTCATCTTGTATATTTCCTGCCCTAGTCTTAGAATAAACCATTTGTCCAAGGAGTTCTGGGTTCTGTTATTCAAGAATGATATGAAAAGCAGTATATTGGTGAAAAATATACTCCTTGCCATTTTGTTGTCATTGCTTCTAGGCCATCTTTGCTGACAGAATATAGACATCTATTTGAGTATACTAACCCCTATAAATACATGTGTCTATAAATACATGTATCTATAGTTAGATATAAGTTCACATTAATGATGCCAACTCTCATCTATTAACAAACAGATCACTCTAATCTCCCCCCTTTATTTACACCATCCCACTCCAATAGTGAGAATCTGAGCTCCCACAATCTGCCATTCAATTATCTAATTTTGCAATATCAGTATCTGAATTATTAACTCATGTCCATGTGATAAACAACTTTATCACCTAGAGTATAGTACTTATGTGCATTTTCACTTTATTTAGTTTTACAGATTTCATTCATTTAAAAAATCATTTAGAACACCAACTTTTCTCCACTCCTTAATGGAGGTAGTTTCATATATATTTTTAGATTATTTTCTCACATACTGTATTCTATTCTGGCATCCTCCAAACACCTTTATTAGTATTTTGTTTAATTAGTATAAAGTAAAGTTTACCCTTTGTTCTACAAAGATCAAAAAGTATTGTCAAATGCACAATAACGTGTCTAACATAACAGTTTTATACAGAATAGTTTCATCTTAAACATTTCCCTATGCTGCAGCTGTTTCAACCATCTTTGCCTACCGGCTAAACCTGACATCCTTTGTTTGTTTTATCATCTATATATTTTGCCTTTTCCATAACTTCACATGATTAGAATCTTACAATATATAATCTTTTCAGACTTGTTTCTTTTACTTTGCAATATGAAATTAAGATCCACCCATGTCTGTCTGTGGTTTGATAGCACATTTTAAAAAATATGCTTGATAATATTCAATGTTATTTATATACTGCCACTTACCTATTTAAAGAACACCTTGACTACTTCTATTATCTAGTGATTATGAATAAACCAGCATTTGCCTGCTTGTTTTGTGGATATGTCTTCAAATCAGTTGGATAAAAATCTAAGATTATGATTCCTAGATCCTATCATAAAATTGTGTTTTGCTTTGTAAGAAACTGCCAAACTTTCTTCCAAAATGGCTGTCATTTTTGCATTCCCATGAACAATTGGTGAGCACTCTTACTGCTCTTTGTTTTAATTTCCTAGAGGCCAATATACATGCCATGCAAATATTTGGCTTAAACAATGGTAATTTATTGCCTCAATAAATTTAGTAGAAGCCCTAAATCAAGGTGTCATCAAAGTGATGCTTTCTTCCAGAAGACTGTGGCAATGTGGACCAGATATACGTGATCCTTGTTTCTTGGCTTTTATATGACATGAAAATGCACATGACAGTCTCTCCTGGCTTCTGCATCTTCTCTCTGGTTCCATCGACTTGCAGCTTCTGGATTCTCCTTCAAACTTTCTCTCTCTTTGACCTTTCTTATTAGGCCTTCAGTAAGAGGATTAAGAACCATCCTGATTCAACTGGGTCTTACCTTAGGTGAAGTAACTTCATCAAAAGATTCCATTTACAAGCATTTGCACACACAGCAATGGAATGTTTAAGAACATGTTTTTCATGACAGCAATAGAAATAATAGGTTAAATGTTCATTAGTATGAGACTGGTTAAATAAGCACATGCATAAAAGAGAGTCAATTTTACTATCGAAAAAAATTAAAAATGGCTGTATATAACTGCATTTTTACATATCATTTGCAATATAAAAATTATCTTGATCTGTGCATTAACAGAGTCTGGAAGTATGTACAAGAAATGGTATAATTGGGGAACTTTGTTTTAGTATGACAGCTTTTTTGAGATACAATATAAGTACCATATAATTAAGCCTTTAAAAGTATGCATTTCAGTGGGTACATTTAGAGAGTTGTGCAACAATAATCACACTTTAGTTTTAGAAAATGTTCATCATACATGAAGAAATTCCCATTAGCAGTCCCTCCCCACTCCCCTATCCTTCTGGTTCCTGGCAATGACTAATTACATTCTGTCTCTATGGATTTGCCTCTTCTGGAGAGAAAGTATAAGTGGAATAATACAATTTATGGTCTTTTATCACTGAGAATAATATCTGGCTTTTATAACTGATCATAATGTATTCAATGTTCATCCATATTGTTTACTGTATCAGTAATTTGGGAGAGAGAAACTGGAGGCTAATGAAAGGATTTTGCTTTTCGTTTGGAACTTTTCTGTATTTTTTTGCTTTTCAAATATGTAATCAATTTAACAGGATTGTATGATTGTGAGACCAATTGTTATTTTGTTATTTTTTCCATTGTGTATGCATCTATATCTATAGATATATACAAATACATATATACATTTTAATTATCACTTATAAAATACTAAGAAAAAATCTATGCAAGACACAATATATTTCTGTTTACCAAGGAAACATACATAGCTAAAGTAATATTAACTGTTATCTAAAAACAGATAAACCATGAAAAACTGGTTCAATCTAAGGATCAAAATTATTTTCATGATAAGAAATCAATATTTTCTCTAATTAAATTAATAATTTAACAGTATATTTACCTTTAATGAAAATGAGCATGAAGTTAAAAGGTAAAAATGACACATTTCCAATAAATAAGATATAAGAAGAGTGTAGTTGTTATACAATATTTTTCTGTGTTTTTAAAGTAAAATTAGATATGTGAAAAAAATATAGAATCTGAAAATTTTAAAAAGCAGAGAAAATTGCTTTTGTTCTTATATGATTATTATTGCATACCTGGAAAATTCAAAATAACCTATTGAAACAAAAACATAATTCGGTAATTGACTCAAAAAAGTACATTAATAAATTAACTGTCATTTATATATATTCAGGCCACTAATATCTATGAAGTACAATGGAAGAATGGATCCAAACTAGATTGAAAAATGAATAGTCAAGTGTTTTGGAAAAGAATCAAAGAAGAATTATACAGCACTGCTAAAGAAAAAAAAATACTCCTGAGTAATTTTTAGACAAAGGACGGGTATTTGAAAGTAACCTTGAATTTAGATATCATGACCCAAAATATGGTGCAATAAACAATCCTTTTCAAGCAAGACTCCAAAGCCAGAAGCCAAAAAAAAAAAAAAAGATATTATATGTAATTGGATTCAACAAAATCTTGTGAGCAATATATTATCAAAAATAAAGTACAAACCTAGCTTTTTATATATGGTAGGCATGAGATGGATATTCTACATTTGTCAATATTTAGGAGAAATAAAAAATCAATGAACATAGTGAAAAGTTATGGAAGGATATGTTATATAAAAATTAAGATAAATGGCTAATGTATTTTTTTAATCTTAGTCTTACAATTAGATATAGGCACATTAAAACAATGAGGCAGTATATAATTCTAATAAAACCGTTAAGGAATGTTAGCACCAGATACAAAGCTACAATAACTTGTGCCTTTTGAGATTTCTTTGCAGCTCTGGAAATAAATGGGTATTCCTTTAATGTCCCTAACTTCTGATGAGGACAAATGTTGTAATTAATTTGGTTCTATCCCGAGGGTATTTCCTTACTCAACTCAAGGAGGGTTACTTTAAAATTAGGAGGATGCATAGGCCAGTAATCCATGGTTCTTAATCTACTCTCTCTGGGAAGGCTGTTTATAAGACCATGAACTGCACCTGAATGAATCTGTCTAAGAAAAGACATTCCTTGGTTTTCACCCATTTTGAGACCCATTTTGCTTTGCAACCCTAGTCAGATGTCTTCATTTCTGTAAGTATTACTTTTCTCATCTTTAAAGTGGGGATAATAGGTCTGCTATGAAGCTCAGATGAGGTAACCTGAGAAAGGTAGACACAGTAACAGTGTAATGGGCATTAGTTCTTAGTTTATCTTCTGGAAACTCAGAAGAGATAGAGAGGAGGGTACTCCACAAAATCATCTCTTTGCCAGCTGCTGGAACTTTGGGTACCCCATCTGCTGAAGGAATAAAGATACATTGGGGTGTGACATCTGCTAAGTAAGAAGTACAATGTTGAAGAGGGGGGTCAGTGTGTCACCTCTGCAGGAGCTTATTTTATTTTATTATTAAAGAAGCTTTAGATTACATAAATGTTACATTGAAAATATAGGGGATTCCTATATACCCCGCCCCCTCCCTCTCCCACACTTTTCCCTATTAACGTCTTTCATTAGTGTAGTTTTTAATGACGGTAATCAAGATACAGCTGAGTATGTCTGGTGCCATAATATTGTAACAAACATTTT
>JAQZBX010069280.1:0-15582 GCA_029593785.1 Cabassous unicinctus | reverse complement strand
GATGGGAGTAGCAGCATTTTTAAAATGTTTTTTATGAGTGTGTTCCAGAAAAGATGAAAAATTGTTGATATAGGAAAAAGGGATAAATCCTGGAGGAATGTCCTCAAATAGGTAAAAGAGACAGAATGTAGTCAAGTGGAGATATTGGCTTTAGATTGGAGCTTGAATAATTCATCCATAGCTACAAGTGGGAAGGCAGCATGCAGGCATTTCTGCTATAATATGATAAATATGTTCCTGAAAAATTTTTTCACTCTCAAATTCATGTACAAAAAATTACAATTTATGGAAAAATAGGATTGGTGCAGACCACTCAAAACCTACCCAACCTTGCCACATTAGCACAAAAACATCACTATTAAAAAAAAAAAAAAAATACTAGCTCAGTTAGAGACATGTTACATTCCTAATAAAGGACTTTTTTCACCTTTCCAAAAAAAAAGGGTGAGGGGGAAGCTAGTATATCAGTCTGCCAAAGGGCTGCTGATGCAAAGTCCCAGAAATCTGTTGGCTTTTATAAAGGGCATTTATTTGGGGGTAAAAGCTTACAGTTTCAAGTGGTAAAAAGTCCAGCTCAAGGTTGCTTTCTCACCAAAGTCAGTTGCCAAGTTTTGAAACGTGATGATCCCCGATGTCTACCTTCCCCTCTGGGCTTCCTCTTCCTCTTGAGGCTCCGTGGGCCCTGCCTTTGAGGTTTTGTGCTTAAGTGATCCTGTAGTCCTCTCTCTCCTGGCATAGGGCTTGTCTCTCAGGGCTTCCTATATCAGTCTCAGCTCTCTTCCCAAGGTCAGCTGTAAGCTATCAGGCAAAATAGTTCCTCTCTTTGTGAGGTTTTAGCTGTTTGAGCCTTCTTTCTGTCACATAGCCAGATCAAAAAATGACAGAGCTCTCTCTTCCTTGTGTGTCTTTTTTAGTGAGTGTCCCTTTATGTCAGACCCAGCAAGGGGGTGGGGAGGACTCAACCTGAGTCACACCCTCTGACGTAATCAAATCAAAATGCCTAATCTTAACAGGTAAGCTAATCAAAGACATCCCAGGTGAATTTAATGTAAACAAAGGGTTTCAGGCCCAGAGGAATAGATTAATTTGCAAACATAATCTTTCTCTTTTAGGGATTCATAAAATAATCTGAAACGGCCACAGCTAGCTTGATAGAATTGGGTATAAGGAAGAGTAGAAGCTGCCGGGTTACATTCACAATAAGCACATCCAAGACAGGCCCTGGGGCCAAACTGAACAAAGGGGGAAAGCATGGGATGAACAGGCATCATGTGAAGTACCTTATTTTTCTGCAGTTTGCTCCTGCAGCTCATTCCGTAGTCCTTTTGCCTTCATCTGCTCTTATTTGGTGGAACAAAACATTAACGTGGCAGAAAAACATACCACCTATGAACCAAGCCAGTGTCTACATTAGACTGACATTCATTCCCCTACTTAGCAATAATATTGAGCTAATCCCCATTACAGAAACACACATTGTAGGAGAACAGACTGTAAGTGGGAGCAGATGCTGGAAGGTGGGCGAATGTGGTGGTGGTGGTAGACTGTGGAAGTTCTCTTCTGATTGCTTCAGTTTTCTCAGTGAAAAATTAATTGGTAATTTCCCCAGCTCCTAGGTCAATAGTTGCAATAGCCACTCTCAGCAGGGTGCAAGATGCTTTCTGACTCATGGAATAAGGGTGTCTGTTATTGGAAAGGCCAAGTTCACACTTCCAAGGCTCCCCCTTCCTAACAAAATAACAAAACAAAAACAATACCTTATCTTTCTAGGAACTGTGGAGATTAGCACCACCAATAAGAAATGGACACAGATGCTTGATGTAACTCTTCAGAAACTGAAGGCAATCTAGGTCACTTTTGGATTTGGTGATGACTCGTTTATTTTTGATGGAGGCCTGGACAAGAGAAGGCTCTCCAACCGGTCTGGGCCCCTATGCAGCGCTGCATGTTTGCCCTATGACCCAGGAGATCCACTGGTGTGCAGTGTTTGTGGCAGAGTGTCTGCATGCTGAATGGAGCCTGTGGCAAGTCCCAATAGGGAAAGCAGCTGCAGCCCCTTCTTTTGGAGCAAAGCCAAGATCTCTTGTGCAAGCAATTATTCTTCTTTTGGAAATAATTTTTGACTTGCTATGGAGGGCTTGATCATGGGCCACTAGATGACCATGTGACCTAAACTGCCCACTACGAACCAAGAGTTATTTGATCCACCAAGCCAAAAATTTCAGTGCCCCCAGGCCAGGAGCACGCCATCATCAAGTGGAAGAGGTTTACGTTAGCTCTGAGCGCCAACATGGCTGAAGGCTTGTATCCTTGCAGTGTGCCTCCTGCCACGCTGCAACCCTCACCTCAAAGCCATGGGATCATGAGGAATTCCCAAGGAATGTTTGGCCAAGGAGGAAAAACATACAGATGGTTCTGCAAGTTTTTCTGGCATGGTTGGAATTGAACTGCTGGGGCATTTCTGCCCCACTTGGGGCAGTGGGGAAAGGAAACCCTCCCAGAGAGCAGAACTTCAAGTGGCTCACATTGTACACTTTGCCAGGAAGGAAGATGGCCTGAGAGACAGATCCTTCCCTGTCACGGGCCCTGGACAAGAGTGTGGACAAATGGGCAGGGATATGAAAGGAGGTCTGGGAAAGAAGTATGTGGACAGTCATCTCAGAATGGGCCCCAATATGTAAGAATGTTTGCCTTCCACCACAATGCTTATAAGAGGCTCCATTATAGAGGAGGCTCTAAAATAAGCAAGTAGGAGATTGCCTGCCCCGCGGAGGCCAGTCTGCCCCATCCACAGCCACCCTGGTACGTGCTCAATGCGCTCATGGAAGAAGTGGCCATGGTTGCAGGAATGGAGATAATGCATACTTCTCCTCATTAAGGCTGATGCGGCTTCTGCCACTGCTGACTAATTTTCAGCAGCAGTGACCAACCGTGAGCACTGTGACACCACCACAGCCAGAAGGGGGAGTATATCGGAGACCCTTCCCTCGTGAAGAAGGCAATAATCTGCCCTCACAGGAATAATTATTTATTCTAGATTTGGATTCTCTGTTCCAGCAACTCCTTCCATGGGCTTACAAAATTGCCTTATTCACCATAATTTATTCCCATGCATCAATGCTTCTGACCAAAGACCAAAGAGTTAATTTTACAGTGAAAGAATAAGAAAAGGGACTTACGCTCATGGGATTTCTAGTCGCCATGTATCCCATCACCCGAAACAGAAGGCCTCAGAGCAGGGAGGAACGGTCTGTCAAATGCTCAGTTAAGGTGCCGGCAGGGCCATAACTCCTTCAGAGGGAGAGATGCCTCCCCTACAGGCTGCTGTGTGTACTGTGAGCCAGTGGCCAGTAGATGGTGCTGTTTCTATCGCTGCCAGAATACAGAGCCCAAAGGGCGTACCTCCGCCGTAGTGTCTGCATCCTATCTCAGCGACTCTGGGCTCAGCTGTGCCAGGTGGGACTCTTCACCTGCCACCTAATGCACGAAGGGTCAGGACCCACTCCACACCATCCCCTGCTCTCCCCATCATCTCATGGAGAGACCAGTTACAGCCCAACTAGTAACCACAGCACTGCTAACACTGCCGCTGCCTGCCCAGGGCTCTCCTTGGTTATAGCGCAAGCCTGAGAATTATCTAGAATGAATTATGTACTCTAAGGAAGGACATTTTCTTAATCCGCATTCCGGTGGGTGTGAAATCACTTGTAAATGCTGTCTTTGAATATGTTAAGGTGAGTCGGGGTGTGGACTCATTTATGAATAGGGTCTTTAAAACCCTGTTTAGGTCTGGCCCAATTGAATCAGGGTGAGCCTGAATCCATGTTACTGGAGGCCTTATAGTGGGAAAGCCACAGGGAGGAGCAGAGGCCAGAAGCCAGTGGAAACCAGAGGACAGACACGGGGAGAGAAAAATCACCATGAGAACGATGCAGAGATGCAAGCCAAGGAAGCCCAAGGATTGCAGCAAGCCAGTACCAGAATGCTACCAACTCCCAAAGAAAGCACGGCCTATCCAGACCTCGGTATTTCAACCTCTAGCCGCTGAAACCATGAGCCAATAAATTCCCGTTGCTTTAGCCAACCAGTGTGTGGTATTTATCATAGAAGCCTAGCAACCCAGACAGGAGCCTTTTCAGTGGAGGGAATAGACAAGTTTCTTGCTGCCAAGCAATCTGGATTTGGGGTGCCAGTTCCTTATAGGGATTGTCTGGAATACCAGCTTCCCTGAACCTGGGAGCCTGGGGGGACCTGGAGACCTTGGAAATCCATAGTATATTACAATCCCCCTGTGATGGGGATGAGAGGGGTGGGATGGCTTTCAACCACAGATTCCGTGGGAATTTGAGCTTGAGTTCAGCCCCTCTTTCTGGAAATAGGGGTGCCAAGTTCCCAGCTGCTCACTGTCCATGTAATACATGGTGAGGAGCCAGGGTCACTCATGACAACCCAGCTCCTTACAAAGCAGTAAGGATTTCTTCTATCAGCAGACGGCAATGATTCCATTGCACTGGAAGAAAAGTCTGCCACCTGGCCATGTTGGATTCTCTATTCCACTCGACAGAAAGGCACAAAGGGGGTTAATGTGAGGACTGGAGTGGTGGCCAAATGTCTAGAACCCGGGTGTCAACCAAGGTTCCCACCAAAACCAAAGCTGAGGCAAAGATTTCCTTGCAGGCAGTTTATATTGGGAGTGAGAACTAGGAGGAGGGAAAGAAGGAAAGGCAATCCAAGGATGAGCTATTGAGCTGATCACCACTGTGAGAACCTGAGATTTGACCATGTAGAGACTTTCTGAAGAGCCAAGAATGCACCTGATTGGTCAAGGGTAGGCGGACTTTCAAGTTCTTCCTACTCTCAGGGTTTCTCTCCCACAATAATTTATAGAATATCAAATGGAACTAGATGAGAAAAGAAACCAGCCAGAAATCACATCCTTGAAGTGCAAATGTTACCCTTGACAAAAGCAGAGAGGATGAGCAGGCTTTTGTTTGTATGAAGGATCATTGCGTTATGTTACAGGGAACATTAGTTGTTTAGAAAAGTTTAAGTGTGGAATAAGAAGGACGTTGATGTTGGGCAGCCAAGGGGTACGTTAAAGTGGTACACTGTCATGTTCTCTGGCTACCCAAAACCTTTTGAACACTTTTCCAATGTTTGGGAGATTTTCCACCTTTTGAGTCCTGCCTCTTCAAGGTAGAAACGAGAACACTAGCTTCCCCAACCTATCTTGTGGGTAAAGTATAAGCCAGACATTGCCACATGATAAATTGGTTTGAATGTGAGTTTTGTAACTTTTTGCAGGCACTTGTAATGGAACCCACTTTCTGGGAGGGTGGCAACAGAAGCATTGGCCTCAGGGGCCAGCAAGGACAGAGGGCAGCATTTGGGGTCTAGCATCAGGGGTAGGTGCCCAGCAAAGGCTGCAATAGGTTTTGGCTCAATAGTCCTATCCTGTCATAAGGTTTGGATGTTCCTGGTTGTATAGCCCTCCAGACTAATTTTTTGGCTTTCTTGAGCACCCTCATTATTTAAAAAACAAACAAGACAAAACAAAACAAAACAAAAAACTCCTTTTCTGCTAAACTAGCTGGAGTAGATTCTATTGATTGCAACTGGAAACCACGTCCAATTCACCTAGGTTACTAAAGAGCACTCCTGTCATGCATTTCTCATTCTTCCATATATTTTGCATTTTTCCTTTGACCATATTTTCCAGGAGTCAGTTTTATTATTCTTTGCTGCCCCTCAAAAACTGCTTTGAATGTTTCTGCCTCTCAAAGATTTTGAACAACACAGTCTTTGTCATTGTGTCTAAACCTGGCTTGCATCTTTAGAAGGAAACACAAAATGTGTGGAGGGGGACTTCTTTGTGTTTGTAACCAAGAGGCAGCAAACAGCAGGTAGAAAAGTATTTTTTCATTGACTTGGCTGACAGTGGTATAAACCATAAGTGGCAGCATCCTGGCTCTAATTAGCATAGTATACTTCTCAGAATTAAATCACATGTAAGTGTCTGCTAAACCCTCATATCAATGCATAAGGCAATAAAACCTTTGCGGAAATTTCCAGAATTCGAGGATATCTTCTAGTTAGTGTATTTTCCCTTCAGCTCAGGGCACAGGCGATTGCACACAAGAACAGTTACTACTCCTTGAACTAAACCGAACAGGCTCCTGTTAGAAGGGAACAAATGCCCATGGATCTGAGAGCAGTGACTCAAATGACACTCAGAGAGCCGTGCAAGAGATCTACTTCCTACGTAACCGAGGAATGTTGGTGCCCAAGGAGAATCGCTCAGGCTGCTGGTAAATCTGACTGTTCAGGGAGCTATGCAAGAAATCCTTTGGACTAAAATTAGGTGAGATGAGACCTTCTCAGAGAAATTCTGAGAATTAGGAAATGCCGGCTGAGTATTTTTACACATTCTTCTATTTTCCCATAGTATTTGTAGTCTTTTCAATTCTCTTATTCATTTATTTATTTGTTTCTTCAGCTATCAAGCATTTTTTGAGGACCTGCGATATGTCAGGCTCTGGGGAAGCTCCATGGTAAGCCGACCTTGCCTGAATTGCTGCTGTGACAGCTCCCTAGAAAGCGGGGGAGAGAGAGACGGGGTGGGAGGGCGCCAGCCAGAAGCCGTGGGTCAGGGAAGAATCCGTGGTGGTTACAGCCAAGAGCCTGCTCTGTTAGCCTTCAAGCCCGATTTTATGAGACATGGGAAAATCCCTGACCTCTGGATACGCAGGGATGAAACCAGTCACTGAAAAAGCTTGACAAAGAGAGAAAGATGAACAGAGTCCAGGAAGACATTTGAGAAAAGTAACGGATTGTTGGGAGTTTAAAGAAGCAACTGAAAACATGCTCAGGTAAAATGAAGAGCTCCGTTTTTTCTTTCAGTTCAATTCCTTGCATTTATTATCTTCAAGAGACTCAGGAGATCTGAAACCTATTTTGGTCATCCGAATGCCACAATTACTTAATATGGTCAGTTGTCATCAAGTTCCTTCAGCTCTAGTTGCCTGCTCAAGGGTGTAACAGGGAAGAGCGCTTACTGCACATCTCCCCACCCCCGCCGCCCCCATCCCTTTTGCACACACATTTCCACTGTTTTGTGATCACCCTTCAGGCTGCCTTTTTGTGACATCTTCTCTTAAAAGCTTGACACTACTAGAAATTGATTTCACCTTGGAAGTGTGGGCATATTAACTATGTATATTGCCAGGGGACCCCAAGGATATTAACATGGGAACCAAGGAAAATTTACTCACTAGGCCAGAGGTTTTGTCTGTTTGTTTTTAAGTGCAAATCAGATTATATCACTCTTCTACTCAAAGCCCTCCGATGGCTTCCATTTTACTCAGAATAAAGTCCAAAGTCTTGATCTGGCCCCGAAACCTCTCCAACTTCACCCCTAAAAGCCTCCCTTGCCTTCTGCCCCAGCAATACCAGCCCCCTGCTGTTCTGGAACATTCCAAGCCCAGTCCCATCTCAGGCCTCTTCACTTGCTGTTCCCTCTCCCTGGAACATTTTCCCCAGATGCCTGCATCGCTCAGGCTCTCTACTCAAACGGCCCTAATGGTGGAGGCCGTCCCTGTCTAAACTAGCCACCACCTCACCCTTCAAACTCTATCCTCCCAGCTGCCTCTGTTTTTCTTCATAGTACATATCACCACTGCATATTACACAGGATAGTTTTGTTATTCTCTGTCTCCCCAGCATTACAATGGCAGCCCCTTGTTTTGTTCACCATTTATCTCCTGCACTTAGATCATTCTCTGGCACGTACTAGGCACCAGAAGATTTGATAACTAAGTGAACATATGAATGTGAGACAAATGAATGGAGCGTGTCATTAACCTATGACCATATGTGTCTCTGTTTCCATGGTGTTGGGAGGTCCCTATTTTTACTGAGATCCCAGACCATTTTGCTACTAGGGTTTGCTCTTGAAGATACCACAAAGAATTCTGGTTTGGAATCACGCAAAAGAAAAGTAACCCTGAGAAATAGAGGCTGTGAGGCAGCATATCTAATCTACGAATTCAGGGAACCACAATGTCTGTGGTACTTCATTCACTCATTCCCTCACTCCTTCAACACACTGACCCCAAAAAGGTAACTCTACATGGTCATCTGCCAGACACATAAACAGAGCCAGAAAGATCCAGGAGGGTAACAGCTCCTCCTCGGTTTGACCAAACTCATGCCTTCCAATGTCACAAAAGAAAAAGAAAATTCTTCCGCTGTTACTCATTGAAGGAAGTTTTTTGTCTTCCTTTGTGATATTGGAATGTATGGAATCGTTCTATCATTAATAGGTAAAAGCTTGACATTTTCTGTGACACCCTTCTTGGTTATGTAGGCGTATTACAGATCTACTGCCTGATTGCTTTAAGAAATAGTGAAATTGTACTAAATTTCATATTAACCCTTTGCATACTTCCCTCATCTGGCTCCCTGCAGACTTTTTTGACAAGGTTGTAGGAAGAGGGCCGTTCACTTGTCCCATTTCAAATGGTTCCAAGTGGGTCTCTGCCCTCACCCACCTAACTCCAACTCACCCTACTTCTTTCCTCACCTTCACTTCATTTCTCTTGAAAATGATTCCCCACTCCGGTAAACCCTTTTCAAAACTGTTACTCTATTTGGAAAACTCTTTAAGAACTGGCTCATCCTTTGAATCAATACTGCATTAATCACTTGTGTTATCTGCCCTAGATTTCCATTCACAGTTGGTTTCATTTCGATTCCTGAATCCATTTTATTTGAGAAACATGTTGTCATGATAGTGATTTACTGTAGTCATAACAGGCATATAAAGCAGAGCTCATGCTCCATGACATGTTTGCAAGATTACAGATACTTGCTCGGCTATGTTGACCTCAAAATCTAGTTAGTTCATTTGCTGGGAATAAGTCACCTTGCCAGGGATTGGCTGAGGAATCTTGGGTAATGCACAAAGAATCAGTTTCCTCCACTGAGGATGACAATCACCGCTTCTATCTACCTTCCAATGCTGGCATGAAGTTTGGTTTTGTTTCTTTTTTATTTTTTTTTAATCACTGCATAACAATCAATCTCTCAAAGAGAAAATATAAAATGAACTACTCTCTCTGATATGTAATAAAACATTTGGAAGGTATCCTTGAATTGACTCAACATCAGAGTGTTTTATTTTGTTTGTATAACTTTGCATGCTATGTTTTGTTTTAAGTTAGTTCACATTCAACTTGAATAAAGAAAATAAAATTTATAGAGGTGTTTAAAGCATTTTCTGGACTTCTTAAATGTGTGATTATTGCAAACATCCCTGGAAAGCACATCAGCTCATCGACAGTCTCTGGAGGTTCACAAGCGATGATTGACTTTCAGGGTCACACATGAAGACAGTCCCGAAGCAAGAACTAAAATTCATGAGTCTCTGAGTTCCCATTCTGCCCTCTAACCCCAAGGCTATATAGCATCCTTTTTTGAATAATTGCTTTTATTTAATAATTTACAAAAAACCGCCAGGGATGCTTTCACAGGAAAAGTAAGGAGGACCTACCCACTAAAAAATTAATCTTTAAACAGCCCTAGTGACATGGGAATTTTTTAGAATGTTCTGTGGGGGAAGTGCCAAGAAGGTAATTAAAATTGCTGTCATACCTTTAGGCTACTGCAGACTATAGGTCTATTGAAGGAGAGATTCTGTGCTTATAAAAATAGGTCTGGCATTCTTTACAGAATTACAAAGGGCAGTGTGTGCTCTGATTTAGAAATACAGCTGCTTGATTAAAACTTGCAGAGCAGTCAGTAACTTCCAAGGAAAACTAAGAGAAAAAGTGGTGGAATGTGAACCTATCTAGATGTATGAAATTGAGAAATAAGCTCAGCTGTAGTTGGAGTCACACTACTGGTATTGGTGCTGGCTTTGAGGTGGTTGAGGTAGAGGCTGTGTGGGAAGGTGGAAATAGCAATGGCTTTGGAGTGAGCAGGTCAGACACCAAATCTTGCTTAGTGGGAAGGTTATTAAAACTCTCTGAACCTTAGTTTCTCCATCTATAAAGTAGGGGTAATAGTAACAAGATAAAGTATAGAATGAGGATGGCCTGAAATAATCCCTGAGGAAATGCTGGGTCTTTTCCTTTGGTGTCTCATCAATGCCAAGACACAGAACTGCAGAGGACTTTGAGAATCAGAGCTTTCTTTTCTGTATCTTATTTGTAGCTAAGTTTAAAAGAGTAAAGAAGATCTAGGCATTGACAGGAATTTGACTCCAGCACCATCCTCTTAGAATCAAGTGCTTTAAAAGAGAGAAGTGCTTTTGTTTGGTTTTGGTTTTGGTTTGCTTTACGAGCACCCAGAGTCCATCATATCCTCCCAGTAACCATCAGGCCAGTGCTTGCTTGACCAAATAACTAGAGACCATAACCTAGCCAACTTGGCACATGAAGTTCACCACCACGTCCACTTCTTATCAACCTGGCACCCATACACATCTCCTTAAACCAAACATAATCTCTAAATTAAAATAACAACAGTCACATTTTCACCTAACAACACTCAACTGTCCTGCATGTACTGCAGATGCACCAACTTTTCCAAGAAGAGGCACAAGGCCTTGGGTAATAGTCACTCAAAAGTGATATCCTGTAAGTTAAATACTACCACATTAAGTTAATACAACTTATGTCATATCATAAGAACTTAAGGAAGAAAACAAAGATATTTGCTTAATTTATATATACAAACATACTCACAACAAAACAAGGAAGAAATATTCATTCCATTACAGCTGTTTCTGTAACTGTTCACGTGGTCGTAGCTCGTGTTTATAACTACCTTTTTCCACTACCATTCCATTTTCCTTTTACCCTCAGCAAGCACCTCAGCTAGCCAGTATAAAAAGAATTAGAAGTCTCCTGCAAGCCAATTACCTCAGGGCATTCCATTGTAGTTTCAGCTGGTGAAACAGGATTAATCTCTTCAGACAGAGGTATGAGGACTGTTTCCTCAGGGGAGGTGGTTTTAGGTTTATCAGGCACAGCAGGGTTAATCTCCTCAGGTGGCGGTAGGATGGCTGATGTCTCAGGGCAGATCATTACAGGTTTATCCAGCTAAGGCTTAACAGAACCTAGGGTTTCAATGTCCCCACAATCATCATTACCAACCCATATGTCCCCATTCCAATTTTCAGGACCCCATTCATTTCCAATTAACACCCTCACTTTAACAGCAGACAACCTACAAGGCTGGGAATTTAATACTTCAGCTATTCTCACACTGAGACTTGATCTAGTTTTCAGAAATTGCAAGTGTGCAGCTACGTGATACAAGATTTTCTTTCAAGGCACACACATAGAAAGTTTCATGTCCTTCATGTGACGCTTCCATTGGGAATTTGAAGCATTGCGCTCACAATAACAACTGTATCTAGTGTCTTTAGGAACAACCAGCTAACACCATTATACCTCACAAAACTCTGTTAAGATGTCAAATAGACTCTCATCCAGAACCTTGCCTCTTATAAGCATTTGAGTAGCCATATCCAGTGGTGATATTTTGCATATCTCTATTGCCAACTCACACCGTGGACTATCAGTGCCATCTTGATTGCTGGATATGGCAACATTAGTGCCTTTAAATCTAGTCAGATTAGAGAACCAATTCCCCAAACCCCAGAACCACCTCAGAAATCTCATCCTTAAGATTCTGTTCCTCAGTAACCACTCCCGGTACCAATTCTGTATTAGTCACGGTTCTCTAGGGAAACAGAACTGACAGGATATGTGTAGTCATTGCGGAAGCATTATGAGATTTATTATAAGAATTGTCTCACGTGACGTGGGGGTGGGCAAGTCCAAATTCCTGTGGGATAGGCCGCAAGCTGGAAACTTTAATGAAGGTTTTCAATGAATTCCCCAAGAGAAGCAGGCTGACTGGCTGGCTGGCTGAAGTAGAAATGGAAATTCTCTCTCTGACTGCTGAAACCAACACTCTTTTTATTGGTTGAGACTTCTTTCAGTGTTGAAGACAATCTCCTCAGTTGACTGTAGATGTAATCAGTCTTAGTTGCAATCAGCTTACTGATGACTTAAATCCACATAATATCCTCACACAGCAACAATCAGGCCAGTGCTTCCTTGACCAAACAACTGGACACCATCACCTGGCCAAGTGGACACATGAATTTAGCCATCACAGGGGAGAAATGTGAAAACCTCACCAATTTATTCAGGCCTTTGGGCTTGTTTCAAGATTTTATGCTTAACAGCTTCAACCAGTATGATGAGGTTTGATGTGTTTTACGTGTAGGGAATGAGTCTGAAGCCCTCTTAACCCACGGCTGAATGAAATTCAGTTCAGGCATGACCAACTTTCTAAAGCAAGTATTTATATGCTCATCACAGTCACTTGACTGACAGGCAAAGTCACGGAGACAGAAATAAAAGGTGTATTATAATTCAAGAATGAATGTCCTGAGCCGGGGATCTGGCTGGGATCGTGACTGAGCCACAGTGCTCTGAGAGCCTAGTCAAAGGGCCCCGCGTCCTTCTTGTCAGGACCTATGGGGCCCTCCGTGAACCTTGCTATAGCAAGGTGTCCATGCACTTTTGCATCCCCAGAAGATGTCACTCCACATATATGCAGATATTAAGGGAATTTACCTCTTAGGTCATGTATACACCTGAAGAGCCTGCGGGTACCATTCCTCTGTGCCCACAACCCATGTAAGACAGAGGCATCATCACCATCTTGGCCGAAGCACATCCTCAGGGCAGTGACCCATGCAGTTTGTGAATGTCTCGATGCCCTAAAATGAAGGCCGTGCACATTCTCAAAGTTTCTCAGTGCTCTTCAATAAAGGGAAATGTTTCACTGAAGTAGACAAGTCTCTCAAGCGTGATTTAGGCTAGGGGTGGCCAGTGGGGGCACTGGCCTCTCTCATTCAGTCACAATCACTGTATGCCTTCCTTTCATGCCTGGACCTTCTTCTCAGTCACTACTATTTGATCAAATTGGCACTTAACTTACCAGTAAGTCTTGTCAATTCCACTTCTAAATTTTATCTGCCTACTTCTCTCCACCGTCATTGCCATCATGTGTCTCCTGGATTCCTTCAACATCTTTCTTCCCGAATGGCTTCTCCACCTCCAGCCTTGTCCTTTTTCAATCCATTCTCCATCCAGCAGCAACGCTGATATTCTTAATTGGAAATCAGATTACATCAGTGTCCTTCTGTAAACCCTTTCATTGCCTTCTATTGCCAGAATAAACCCAAACTCCTCAATGCAGCTTGCAGGGTTCTGGCTATCTAGGCAACTTCATAGGCACTGCTGCCCACCCCCATCGCCCCCCGTGGCTTCTCCACTTCAGCCACACAGTCTATGCTTAGCTCTTGTCTGCAAAACAATCACTTAGAGACCTGAGAGAGGTTTCAGTGCATAGCCCAGGGCCTTACACATAGCGGCAATAAATCTCTACAGAGAATGCTGCAGGAAAAAATAGGAAAGAAATACAGAAAAATTCCTTCTTTATAGCCAACCAATTTGTTTTCCCCTTATTCAGTCCCCAGGCAGATATTTTCTGATAGACTTTAGAACAATTAGAAATCTTGCTCTGAAGACTGGCAAAATATAGGTTGAACAATGAGAGGAAATATATCAAATAGCCATATTCCCAGTATGTAGAGAATTTCCTCTGAGCAAGTGGGGCCACTGAGCATCTTCAAACATTCATAGTTGTCCTGAAGGAGTCCTGGAGGAGAACATCCTCTCCTTCCAGTCAAAGGACAGGAACCCTGGGAAAATTGAAATGCAAATTCAAAGGGTCCTTGGTCAGTGTAGATATTTGCATTCAAAGGAAGTCATTTCTGAAGCATTCCCTTCAGCATTCCAATTAGAGATTTAAAACACACCAGCATATAAATGCAAAAGGTTTCAATTGAGGTGTAGAACCATATTGAGGTTACTAAATTAATAATGTTTGAGCCATCAAATAAATGTTCCATAGTACTTAGTTCATGGCATATTTCAAATTATGTCTGGGTTAGTTTGGGTTAATAGTCCCTTTAATTATTCTAATGAGGCTTGCTTGCTTGCCAAGCTATTTTCTCATCCCATTTAGCCTCATCGTACTACAGTATATTTTTATGGGCTCCCTAAAATTGGTGCTAAGGGAATCAGTTCTATCCAGGGAAGATGAGAGTTTATCTTTGTTACTCTGAATTCATTCCTTCATCTTTTCCACAAATATTTAAGAGCACCTATTTTGTGCTGGTTACGGGGGCTAAGCACTGAGACAGTTTCCGCCTTGCAAGAGCCTATGATCCAGTTAGGGGGTAACAGGCAATTAGCATTCAACGTGGACCTGGTCAGGAAAGGAGGGAAAGCAGAGGCATGTTCGAGGAAGGTTTCCAAGAGGTGTGTGATGGAGCTGCGACACTAGGAGAAGTCCAAGTGAACAGGCAGAGTGGGGATGGGTGTTCCCAGCAGAGGAAGCAGCCTGAGCTGGTGGCACAAACATCCTAGATGCACTAGCTTCCCCTGAGTAGTCTGCCTTGGGCTGGCAGCCTCTCTTTTACCGAGTTTCCAGGATCCTAATTCCTCTTCATCCCCCTTAGGTCAGGTGACTGAGGCTTACCTGCCTGTGCAGCATACCTTTGTCCTTCTGAGATTTCAATTTCAAATGGGAAATCTTCAAGGGGCAACCTACCCACAACACCCCTGCAAAAGTTAATAATGCAAACTTTTTATTTTGCCAAGGATAAATTCAAATAATGAGTAACGATATGAAGTAAA
The DNA here is from genome assembly GCA_029593785.1 of Cabassous unicinctus. NCBI lineage: Eukaryota > Metazoa > Chordata > Mammalia > Cingulata > Chlamyphoridae > Cabassous > Cabassous unicinctus. The sequence goes on along the minus strand of JAQZBX010069280.1, from coordinate 796 downwards.
ATGCAGAGCCGATGAAAATGTAATTCAAAAGAAACTTATTTTAATTACAGTATGAATTACTTTTATCCTGGATCTATGAAATCATTTAAAGCCTGAAACGGTGATTTTAAATTTTTACTTGTACTTAACTACGTTTTACTAAAATGTAACATTCAAAGGGCAGGAACATTTGTTTTCTTTCATTGATGTTTCCCAAGTGGCTAGAATAGTGTCTGGCACATAGTAGGCATTCAGTAAATATTTCCTGAATGATATAATGAATTGGGGGGATTTTATTCTGTGGTGGTTTCCCACATTCTGGACTCTTGACTATCAAGGGTCTGTGGCCGTCCAAAGAAAGAGGTGGCAGGGTTCCCTCGGAGTGCACAGCAGGGCTTTAGCAGTGCAAATACTCCCCAGCTGCTGAGGACGAGGCTGTGAAAAGGAGGGGGCCTGTGGTTTTTGGTAAAGCCTTCTTCTTTTGTAAATGTTCTCCATTTATGGCAGACGGGCATGATTCTTAGTCTATAATTCCACTTGTTCAAGAAACACCCATTGAAACGCTTTTCTGTAAATCTGCATACTTTCTCTTCAGAGCTTATCTTGTAGGACTGGGGGATCGGGCAATCGTTGCCAAGATCCAGCCTCAGTGGTGCAATTCAGTTTTTGTCCTAATTCTTGTTCCTCTTGGTTATAGCTAGGAGGAGTAGGTAGGGCTCGTTGGGGAAGAAGTGGCAAGAATTCAAGTGTTTTCACTTCTTCCAATGCTACCCGCTTTGCAATCAGCTCTGCAAGGTCATTCCCTTTCTTGGTGCGA
>JAQZBX010069279.1:0-15605 GCA_029593785.1 Cabassous unicinctus | reverse complement strand
TATTTAGGAGTGTGTTTTTCAGTCTCCACACATTTGCAAATTTACTTTTTTCCTGTCTGTTATTGATTTCTAGTTTCATTCCATTATGATCTGAGAAGGTGCTTTGTATAATTTCAATTGTTTTATATTTATTGAGAGCTAAATTGTGACCTGACATGTGGTCTATCCTGGAGAAAGATCCATGGGCACTTGAGAAGAATGTATAACCCTCTGAGTTTCCATGCAGTGTTCTGTATATGTCTGTTAGGTCTTAATTGTTTATCATATCGTTCAAGTTCTCTGTTTCCTTGTTGATGTTCTGTCTAGTTGTTATATCTAATGATGTGAGTGTGATGTTGAAGTCTCCAGTGATTTTTGTAGAAATGTCTATTTCTCCCTTCAGTTTTGCCAGAGTTTGTCTCATATATTTTGTGGCACCCTGGTTAGGTGCGTAGATATTTATGACTGTTATATCTTCCTGGTGGATCGTCCGTTTTAATAATATATAATGGCCTTCTGTATCTCTTATCATTTTTTTGCATTTAAAGTCTGTTTTGTCAGATATTAGTATAGCTACCCCTGCCTTTTTCTGGTTACTATTCGCGTGGAGTACCTTTTTCCAACCTTTCACTTTCAGCCAGTTTGTATCCCTGGGTCTAAGGAGAATTTCTTTTAAGCAGCTTATGGATGGCTCATGTTTTTTTATCCATTCTATCAGTCTGTATCTTTTGACTGGGGAGTTTAATCCATTCACATTCAAAGATATTACTGTAAATGCACTATTTATTTCCTCCATTTTATTCTTTGGTTTTCATATGTCATCTTGTTTTTGTCTCTTTTTTTACTGTTTTGGTTATTCTTTCTGATATTCTTTCTTCTATACTCTCCTCCAAGCCTCTCTCTCCTGGCTTTTTCTTTCAGGTTCTAAGACTTCCTTTAATATTTCCTGCAGAGGTAGGTTCTTTTTTGCAGACACTCTTAGTTTCTGTTTGTTTGTGAATATTTTATACTCATCATCATATTTGAAGGACAGTTTTTTGTGTGTGTTTTTTTAATAATTATTTTATTTTATTTTTTTTAAAGATACTTAGATTACATAAATGTTACACAAAAATTGTAAGGAATCCCATATGCCCCACCTCCTACTCCTTCCACAACCTCCCACGTAAACATCCTTTATTAGTGTGGCACATCACCTGCAATAGATATATACATCTTGGGGCTTTGCCACGAGGCATGGATCATAGTTCACATTGTAGACCACACTCTCTCATGCGCAGTTCTGCATGTTATATAATGATATAAAATGGCCTATATCTGTCATTGCATTGTCACTCAGGATAATTCCCAAGTCCTGAAAAAGCCCCTGTATTGCAACTTCTTTTCCCTCTCTCTGCCCCTAAAGTCTCTGGTGGCCACTGGCTCCACATTAATGTTGTAATTGTCTATAACAGAATACCAGTAAGTCCACTCTAGTCCATAGCTCTTCCCCCAGTCCTGAGGAGTTTGAGATAGTGGTGTCCACTCCACCTCCAAGTGAGAGGTGCATTATATATCTCATGGATAAGATGGATGGGATTATCCTGCCTGCAACTGCAGACTGTCTCCATTCCCTGGGATGGCTCTTGTCCATCATCATCTCCCCACCAGGTGTCCAGGGTGAGTCCATTGAGCTGTAGGGTAGGAGTTGCAGATCCCCCGAGATTCTGGGCCCAGCTGGCACGTGGACAGTCCAAAGACTATGGTCTCTGGAAGTATACCTACAAACTCCAGGAACACATATAGGTTTGAATAGAAGGGACAGATGGACCATGTGCAGGGAAGACATATTTGGGTCCAACTCTGTCACTCTCAGGAGCAAGGATTCCAAAGTAGGGCCCCCTGATAAGGTGCAAAACTCTGGGGCTATGTGCCCTGATATAGGACCTGAGTGTCTCCAGAGGCCTCAGGAGCCCCTCTGTTTGGGGTGTATCCACACTGGAAGCCTATGAGGTCCTATTGAGATATGCATAAGCATTACCACTGGGATGATCTCCCGACTCAATTTGAAGTCTCTTAGCCACATGAACTCTTTTGTCTTTACATTTTCCCCCTTTTATTTGAGGTATTTTTCCAGTTGTATTGCCTGTTGGCACTTGTTAGTAATCCCTCGTAGCCAGGGTGGCTCATCCCCGGGAGTCATGTCCCATGCTGGGAGGAAGGTAATGCATTCATATGCTGAGTTTGCCTTAGAGAGAAGCCACATTTGAGCAACAAGGACAGTTTTGTTCTATAAAGAATTCTCAGCTGGCAGTTTTTCTCTTTCCGTGTCCTAATTGTATCATACCACTGTCTTCTCGCCTCCATGGTTTCTGAAGAGAAATCTGTACTAAGTCTTACTGGACATCCCTTATATGAGATCGTTTGCTTCTCTCTTGCTGTCCTGAGAATTTTCTCTTTATCTGTAACATTTGACATTCTGAGTTGTATGTGTCTTGGCGTAGGTCTATTTGGATTTATTCTGATAGGGGTACGGTGTGCTTCTTGTTCATTTAAGTTCATTTATTTCATGAGAGTTGGGAAATTTTCAGCTATTATTTCCTCAAATACTCTTTCTGACCCTTTTCCCTTCTCTTCCCCTTCTGGAATTCCCATGACAATTATGTTGTTGCATTTTGTATTGTCATTCAACTCTCTGAGCCCCTCTTTGTTCTTTTCTCTCTTCAATTTTAGCTACTCTGTCTTCAGTATCAGTTATTCTTTCTTCTGTCATTTCGAGTCCGCTGTTGTATGCTTCAAATGTGTTTTTGACCTCATCTATTTTGTCTTTCATTCCCATGAACTCCATTACTTTTCTGTTCAGGATTTCAAATTCTTCTGTGAGTTCATGCAATGTCTTCTTGATGTCATTTATCTCTTTAACTATATTGTCTTTCAACTCATTAATTTGATTTTGGAAATTTGTGCTCATCTCACTGACTAGTTCTCTCAAATTCTGCATCTCTTCTGGGACTTTGATGTATTCCTTTTCTTGGACCCTGTCTTCTATTTTCTTAGTATGGCTCATAATTTTTTGCTGGTGTTTAAGCATCTGGTTAGGAAGTAGCTTGCTCAGAATCTCAATCTTTTTATCTTTTATAGGGATTTAGTGGCAGGAGGCTGTGAGTTACCACAGCTCTTTGATTTTTGACTCTACCTGGATTGTTAGGATTTTCCTGCTCATTGCTCAAAACTGGGCACTGTATCCAGTTAATTGGTTTTAGAGTTGCTTCCTAGGGCCTTGGGCAGGGAGACTATAGAGGCCAGGAAAAGCCTCCCCTCCTTATTTTTAATTTTCTTATGTGCACTTCCTTGGTCTGCCAGGAGATGACTCTCTTTGGCAACTCTCAATTCAATGCCTGGTAGGAGTGTATTTGTTGTGACACAGACCAGATCAATGTGATAGAGCTTCCTCTCTGGAGGCTAAGAGCCTTGTAATTCAAACTTTCTGAGACAGTTCTCCAGTCTTCTCTGGCATCCCCTTCCTTTTACCCAACTAGGAAATATTTCCACTCCCCTCTGAGTCCTCAGCAATCAGTCCCTCTTAGTAGAGGAGGACATTGGGTGGTTTGTATATCATTAGGCCCTTGCAGTCTCAAGGCATACAATGGCTTAGCCCCACCCAGCCTGTAAGGGCTCTTGGGACATAGGAGACCAAGCCTGCTAGTCAAAAGCCATGTCAGCCCCAGGCTCTCTCTCCCCTCTCCTGTGGAGTCCTCAACAATTAGTCCAGGCTAGAAGAGAAGTAGATTGCCAGGGTCGGATTTCTCCAGTCCTTCACCAGCTCCCAGGGCAAACCACTGTGTGGCCCCACTTGGCTTGGAAGGGACTTTGGAGCACCACAGCCCACATTTGTGGGTCAGAACCTGAGTCAGCCTTAGCTGTGTCCCTGTCTCTCCCCTTTCCTGGAGTGGTAGGTCCCTGGAGCCCCCTTTGTCTGTAGTCACAAACCCAGAGGCCTGAGAATTCTAAAGAGTCTTTAGTGTGTGGGAGGGTGCTGGCAGCAGCAGCTACTGCTGGTTCCAACTCATGGTTCTGTTGTCGCAATTTCCCTCTTTTTTCCCTCTCTCCTCTGGGTTTTGTGTAGACTTCTCCTGCTGACTTAAACCCTAGTAGATCTTTTTCGGGGCTGTTTTAGTCTGTCCTCTAGCTATTTTTCTGGAGAAGAGATTCTTGTGTCTTACTAGTCTGCCATCTTCCTGTAAGCCCCTACTGAACACTTATAGTTTTTGTATGCTCATGTATGAATGATATACTTATGTAAATTGTTTAAAAAGTAAAAAAAAATAAAATAAAAAATAGTCATGATACCATTAAAAAAAAAAAAAAAAGAAAAGAAAATGGATACCACCATGAGATGGAAGCCACAGGCCCCAAGGGCCTTCTGTCTCCCTCCAGGTGTCTTTATCCTCATCATGCTATGGGCAATATGCCCATAAGAAACCAAGATCAAAGAGTCAGGAAAGACAAGGAAAATGCTACTTAGCATCATATCTCCCTCTTGTAAATTGTGGTGTCCACACAGGCCAGTTGCATCATTGGTTCTGTCTCAGAAAAGAAATGGTTTGTCTGATAGTGGCCACATCTGGGAAGGGACATTGTGATAGGGGTGTGGATCAATGATTTGATGAGACCAATTAACCAGGATATGCTGGCCAGTGTCCAGCACAATGGTGGTGGCATGAGGGTGAGATAATGTATAGGCTGGCAGATAGCAACATAGCAAACATATACCATCATGGCCAGGACACACTCAGTGTCCCCCAGACCCAGGGTGAGGAGAAGCTGAACTAAACATCCAACAAAACTTATGGATTTGTCTGCCCCCCCCCCAAGATTGATCATTATCTGAGGAATAATACAGCTCAGATGAATGAGGTCAATAGAAGAGAGATGACTGAGGATGAAATATATGGGTGTGTGGAGACGGGGGTCCAGGCAGGAGACCAGGATAATGGTCGCTGTATTAGTCAGCTAATGGGGTGCTGATGCAAAATACCAGAAATTGGTTGGTTTTTATAAAGATTATTTATTTGAGGTAGAAGTCCACAGTTACCAGGCCATAAAGGATAAGTTTCTTCCCTCACCAAAGTCCATTGCCACCTGTTGGAGCAAGACAGCTGCCGACGTTTTCCAGGGTTCAGGCTTCTTGGGTTCCTCTCTTCTCAGGGCTGCATTTTTCTCCAGGCTTAGCTCCTCTGTTTCCTCCACATGGTCAGCTGTAGACTATGAGGCTCTGTATGCTTTGCTTCTCTCCACAAGGACAGCTGTGAACTCTCAGGCGAATGGCTCATCTCTATCCCAGGGCCGCCTTTCCTTCCTCACCAGAACAGCATCAAAACTGCTCTCTCTGTCTTTTGCCTTGCCTTTTATATTTGATTTCCCCAACCACCAAGGGGTGGGGCTCAACATCCTACTGAGGTGGCCCAGTTAATGCCCTAATCATAACTTAATCATGCCCAGATTAGCAGACCAGTTTACAAGCATGATCCAATATCTATTTTTGGAATTCATAATTACATCAAACTGCCAGACTGCAACAGTCCCATTGCCCATAAGGGATAGAAGGTAGAATTTCAAGATGAATACAAATAAAATCCTCTCTAGACATGGCTGCTCTGAGAAGCCCACCAAAATCAAGCTTCCTCCAGATGTGGAATTGTCTCTTCCCACCACCTTTTGGGTGACCTGAGAGAAAAAGAAAAAAATATTTTGACCATTGTGCTCTGTTTGTGGTGGATGAGAATGCTGCCTCAGACTAAATTTAGTAGAAAATCCGTATTCATCCATATCCCCTTCTCTTTGCCCGACAAGAGACAGCTAACCAAAGTAGAAGTCTCTTAATTAGACACAGATACAGGAAATGCCTCATAGCACAATTCTTTCTACAGCCTTTTCTCTTTTAACACTCATTCTTTATTTAGCCCTTGTTCCTAAGTGCCTAGAATTAAATTGCTTCATCCTTCATAAGATCACCTTTTATACCTCCTAAATTGTCTGTTCTGTGTCCCATACGCACTTATCTAATTGTCAATTAAACATCAACCAAATCATAAAAGCTCCCAATGAGATGAAAAGCAATATAATCGCTTACACTAAAGGCAGAAATTTACCTATGTTACAGTGACTACAGAGACCCTATACAGGACACAAGTTTGGAAAAATCTATGTTTGTGATAGATGGACATGACTCAAACAGGCTGCCATATTGGGAGAAGGAAATGACTCAGTCTGGTGCCTACGTATTCAACCTGTTGATCCCAATAATCCTGTGCACAAAGAGTGGACCAGCCTTTCCATCCCCTGTCCTCACCACTCTCTCTTCTAGTGACAGCTCATCTTCCTCATAGTTTCATTCATATTTGTTTTGCTCTTATTACATCATAATATAAATACACCAGTTGTATGGGAATTCTGCACATGAGCATGATTGTTTTGTAAGCTCACAACTTCTGTAATAAAAATATATTTAAAAAAATAATAATTGGGTGGGTTGGGGGGAAAATGCACCAAATGTAAGATATGGACTATAGTTAGTAAGATTTTGACAGTATTCTTTCATAATTTGTATCAAATGTCTCACAACAATGCAAGGTGTTGGTGGTGGGGTGATATATGGGATGCCTGTATGATGTTAAGCATGTTTGATTTGTAAGTTCCAACTTTTACTATACACTTATGGTACATGTATGTTCATTTATGAATGATATAAAAAATAATAATAGTAGGATGGTTTGAGGAAAAATTCACCAAATGTAAGACACTCTGTTTAGTAGTAATATTTTGAAGATACTCTTTCATCATTTGATAAAAATGTTTCACAACAATGCAAGATATTTGTGGTAGGGTGAGGTATGAGAACCCTGTATGATGGTATGCATGTTTGTTTTGTAAGTTCATAACATTTACTATACACTTATGGTTTGTGTATGTTTTTGTTTGAGTGATATACTTCAATAAATATTATAAATGAAAAAAAAAAAGCCAAGAACAATAAAGAAACCAATTATAGTTTCTAGGGAAAAAAAATACCATTGTAAAACTGAGAGTTATATTTCCTCTGAACCTACAACCAGAAAGAAAAGTCTGCTTGAAAGTCGTAATAGTGATATCCATGACTGGTGAAGTTTAGGAGGAATGTTCAGTTTGATATTTAAGGTTAATTCCTGGCTGCTACCCAAAGCAGTTAAAAGATAAGGCTGAACTCTCAGTGATTCCCATTTCAATAAGCTCCCATTTTATTGTGGTCAAAATGACTAAATATGTATTGTAGTTTGTATGTCAAAATATTCACATAGTGAACTCTTTTTACCCCCACAGGGGCCACTTTTTATTCACATTAAAAAACCTGGGAAGAAAATGAATCCAATTTGTACATCAGAGGTTCTTACATGTGTGCATGAGAATCACCATGAGGGTTTGTTAAAACATAAATTGCTCGATTTCACCCCCAGTGTCTCAGATTTGTTGTCTGAGCCGGGATACAAGAAATATTTCGAGCAAGTTCCCAGGAGATGGTGATGCTGCTGGTGGGGGACCACACTTGGAAAACCACAGTCTTAGCTTTTAAATATTTCCAGAGAAATCTCCAGAGTACATTACTTTAACCAGACACTCAATAGCTCTTTTTGTAATGAAATAATTAGTTATAAGATTGATGAGTAAATGATAATAATGGCATAATGTTGAGGAGGAGGTGAAGACAGGATATTTCATGCTACAGATCTCAGAAAGAGACAAAAAATAGATAATTCTCAAAATTGAGGAGGATATGCTGAAGTATAAACCCTAAATTCATTGTTTGCAGTGAGTTGACTATGTGCACAGGCTTAAGGCTGTCTCTTCCAGTAACCAGATGGTAAAGAAAACCAAGGATCCACTACCCACTTAACAAGAGTGTTTGTTTGTGGAATACAATGAAACCACCCTGATCCATGTCTTATAATATATTTTCCATTGTTTTTATTATTTTGTTATTTTATTTACTTAAAAAATAAAATGTTATACAGCCCAAGAATGTTTTAAAGTAACAGATTTTCATAATATTCACTGAAATCTTTCTAAGTTCTTGTTATTTCTTCCTTATTAAATCACCCTTTATTTTTCTCCTTACATGCAATCCTACACAGCCTCTTTTCTCTTCTCTCCCATCTCTCTTTTTTCAGTAGATAAGCCCAAATTATAATTCTTACATGCACCATTAGATGTAGTTAAAACTCCATTAAGGAGGGTTAGCAGGTTAAGGAAAAGTGGTAATGGATTTCAAATGGCATCCAGTTAATCTCCAAAAGAAAAAGGGAGGCCAGTGCTATGCTGCCAGTATATTCCTGCTCATGCAGGGAAGTTACTTCTGATTCCTTTCTCAGAGAGGCAACTTAGGGAAATTGGGAATCACTTTTTAGTTCTGGCATAGCTATAGGAACTCACAATCTCTGTTGATCAATTAGCCATGCCATGGATGAGAAAGTGCAAGTAGATCCTAGGGGTGAAGTTTACCCCAGTGTTGGAATTCCCCTTCCACAGGAGCTGACTTTAAAAAAGCAATAAAAAGCAATAAATATGTCCAACTGTACCAGAAACATTTAACATTGTTTGTGTATGGTAAATGCTTGCCTTAATATGATGGAGTGGCCATTTTCTGTGTGCCAAATGAAAAAATAACATTTTAACCACATGACAATGTCAATAAATTCTCTCAAGAATTTTCATACAACCAACATTCAAAAGAAAAACCACTTGTTCCATGAAGATTGTTTGACTTCATTTGGTTAGTGCCTTGTGCTATAAATATAAAAGTATGGATTATTGGGCAGTGACATAGAGGGTAGGCTTTGGTAGATGACAGGCCAGATTCAAATCCTGGCCCTCTACTTATTTCCTGGGTAACTTGAGTCAACTAACTCAAAATAATTATCTAAATTTCAGTCTCTTGTTCAGTAAAAAGAAGGTATGGGTGGGGGATAATACCCATCTTTCATGTAGTAAGAATTGTGATAATGTAGAATATCGTATATCATAATGCTTAAACTATATTTAGAGTTTAGTAAATGGAAACTGTTACTACAGGAACCATTAGCTTTGAAATTGGAAAAAATATTCCATCAGACCAAAAAATATGTGAGTAATTCCAGTGTCTGGAATCCTGGCCAAGACTGACTAAAGTAAAATTGTGAAGTCACTCTCCAACTACCTTTCTTTCCAACCTCAATATTTCCCTATTTAAAATTCATTCTATAAAGAATATGTTCTAAAATTTACTGAGGATGAGGATAGCACAACCCAGTAATTAAAATGAGCCACTGAGTGTACACTTTGAATGGATTGTACAAATCATGGGACTGTATAACCCAGGGAGTCCTGTGGTAGAAGATGGACTGTGGCTAACAGAACAAATATGAGAACATTCTCTCATGAACAATAACAAATATTTAATACTAATAATTGGGTGGGCTGGGGGAAAATATTCCAAATGTAAGGCATGGGCTATAGTTAGGAGTAATATATATTTTTTCATAGATTTATGGACTTTTTAATTGTTTTTTCCTTTGGCAGATGTTTCTGAATTTGTGCATTTGGGGGATGGATACACACACAAATGTACATTATATTTCTATTTTCATGTTGTGAGTATATAAAAGTAATGTTTACCCTTTCCTTTTGGAGAGGTCAGTCTGTAAATATACTATACAAACTGAGACCATTTTTAAAATATTATACAAATATATTTACATAGTTGCATAAGGAATTATTCATTGATTAGTTTATACATTATTACTAAACAGAAGAATTCTCAATATATCTACATATACTTTAATATATTTTTGTGGTGTGTTGGTGAAGGGGTATTGTATGGGAATTCCACAATGTGTATGATTGTCTTGTAAGTTCACAATTTATGTAATAAAAATATATTAAAATAGTACTAATATTTTAACAATGCTCTTTCATGGTTTGTAACAAATGATTCATAGCACTGCAAGGTACTGGTGATGGGGAGATTTATGGGAGCCTTGTATGCATGTTTGTTTTGTAAGTTCTTAATGTTGCTATATACTTATTCTCCATAAATGTTCATGTATGAATGATATGCTTCAATAAATATTTTTGAAATTGACTCTCACATAAAGATCACTGGCAGTGCGTTGTAATAAGTGTTGGGTTTAGGGATGCAGAAACATGAATCAGATCATCATTCCAATTTGCCATGTGAACTTAGAGAAATTACCTAAAACCTTTGAACCTCTGTTTCATCATGAATAAATAGGAAATATAACAATAATAACTATCTGACAATGTTTCTGTAAAGATTAATGACAATTTATATAGGAACAGATTTATAATAAACAGATATCAGCTATTTTAATTGGAAAAAAGGAGGATTTACTCAGCCTGAAAATTACTGAGCCTAACTAAGGTTTTAGCAAGTTTACCTTAACACTTTAACACAAAACATACATTTAAGTACATGGAATTAAATGACATGGGGGGATTTGAAGTATCCATTGTCTTCACAATTTAACCTACAGCCTCTTGAACTTTCCAACGCTCCCTACCACAGACATCTCTTTATATCTTCTTTGCCATTGCCATTTATTTTTTCCTTTATTCATGACCACTTCCTATAGGCTCATTATTTTTATGCTCATTTCTTCTCTACTCTCTTCAATCTTGCATGGAAAACATCTTGTCTGTGCCACCAGTCAGCATTACTGAGGCTCTTGGAAAGCTGATGAGATTGTGATGCCTCCCTTTGCTCAGTTCTGCCCTTCATTTTGCCTTTTTCTTCAAGTAGTTAAATAACATTCATGTTTGAGATTTTACATGTTCCATGAAGTACCTCTGTTTGTGATCTCTTTATTGCCTCCAAGAATCATATAAGGGTAACCACTTATATGGGGTTCACAGATTTTAGATAATTTATCTAAGTTCACATAGCAAGAGACCTTAGAAATGGGCCTAGAAATGTGAAGGGACATGAACAGGGACTTAGTTAATTAATAAAAGGGCAAAAGTGAGTTTATACACCAAGTCTCTACCTTTTTTCTTGTTCCTTCCTCAGAGCCCCCTTCACATCCTTGTTCCTTAGTGTATAAATCAGAGGATTGAGCATGGGGGTAATTATACTACAAAAAAAGCAAAAAACTTTGCTTCATTCTGAGAATAACTGTGCTAAGTTGGATATATGTGTATATGGCTGAGCCATAAAAGAGGGAAACCACCAGTAGGTGGGATCCACATGTCCCAAAAGCCTTTCTGCACGCAGCCATTGATTGACCCTTATTGCTGCCTGAGCACATGTACCTGGGAGCTTAGAATTAGCACTGAAGAAAGCACCAAGATAATAGCTTGGACCACAAACATCTTGGACTCTGTCCCTTGTGTGTCATCACAAGCCAGCTTTAGAAGCACAGGCATCTCACAGAAGTGGTCAGATAACAGAGGCCTTAGAAGGATGGAGCCATCAAAGTCTGGTCTAAATGAGAGTGTTCATGAAGCCTGCTGCCCAGGAAGTGGCAGCCAGTGTTTGGCATAGATGGAAGTGTATAATGGCCCTGTACTGGGGTTGTCCATAGACTGCAGCATTGTGCAAAAAACTATAACCACCAGGAGCACACACTCAGTGGAGCCCTGGGCAAAGGAGATGAAGACCTGGGTCACACACCCTCCGTAGGTGATGGTCTGCTCTGGTCCATGAAGGTTAACTAGAAGCTGCAGAGCATTGCTGGTGGTGTAGCAGATGTCCAGGAAAGACAAGTGGCAGAGGAAGAAATGCATGAGTGTGTGCAACTAATGTTTCAGGCAAAAGACAATGATAATGGTGAAGTTGTCAAAGAGAGTTTGGGAGTAGAAAATCAAAAAAGACAAAAAGGATGAATTTTAGTTGAGGCCAAACTGAGAAGGCTACCAAATTGAAGCCCTCTACAAAACTGGTGTCGAACTTTCCATTATCCTTTCATCTGTACAATTAGCAAAAGAAAGTTTAATGCTTCTTATGAAGAACATGAATTAATTTGTTATTTAACAGGACTCCCTAAATACTCTTAAGTCATATATTTTGTAAATTTCATTATTCATTTCCATTCTGTCCACTTTTCTCCTTTTCCTACTCTTCTCATCTTTAGAGTGGAGATCACTGGATTAAGTATGATCTGGCCTTCATTCAAACTCCAGTCCTGCTGTCTGCTTATATTGTGACTTCCGCCAAACTACTCACTCTCATGGATCTGATGTTTCCTTATCTGAAAGTAGAGATGATGTATCACCTTCCTCACAGCATTTGGTCAGGACCAAATGCAGTAATGTGGAAACTGATTCTCAACATCTAAGGTATAAAAATGTAGCATTGTATTCTCTGTTTGTTCTCTTTTACTTAATGTTGTAAGTCTCTGCTCCTCTCTGAGTGAGGAGCTTTTCAGTGATGAGAACATAGTGAACCCAAAAATAAATATTAGTCTTCCCTTATAGTACATAAGGTGGTAAATAATTACTTTCATTCATTTCACATAGTAGATATTAGATACATTTTGTTGAATGAATGGTGAGAAGCTCCCCTAAAATCTCATGAAAACTCATTTCCTCCAAGAAATCTGGATTCTCACAATAATGCATGTTGACAAAGTATGAAAAAGGAGTATGCATAAAAATTTGCATGCAATGGGGTCTATTTTGTTTACTATTGTATCTCCTTTTCCCATTACACTGTTTGTTGAATAAAAGGCTCTTAATAGATATTGTTGAATGAATTAATGAATGCATTCCCAAAGCTGACATCATACCTGGTATACACATATGTTCCAGGAAAATTTTTTTCTAGTGCAAAATTAAAGAATTAATACATCTTCAATAATGTTTCTAATTTTTAAGTTAATTCTGCTCTATATTCTTATCAAGTATTTTTATATTGACATAGAAATCTACTTAATATATTTGTAATTGAACTAAAGCTTAGGAATAAAATTAATATGACCTGATGGTTCATTTTATGTGTCATTTTGCCTCGGTTATTGTGTCTAGTTGTTTGGTCAAATAAAGTCTATATGTTCCTTTAAAGGTATTTCATAACTTAGATAAGCATCTACAATCAGTTGACTTTAAGTAAAGGAGATTACACTCCATAATGTGAGTGGGCATCATCTAATCAGTTGGTAACCTTTACAGCAAAGTACTGCATGTACCAAGAAGAACTTCTGTTTCAAGACTACATCAACTCCCCTCACAATTTAAATCCTGCTAGCCTTTCATGTGGATTTCAGATTCAAAACTGCATTATTACGCTTCTGAGAATATCCCACCTTCCAACCTGAGTTACATATCTCAGACTTGTTGACCCCCCACAACCACATAAATCAATTCCTTAAAATAAAAACATTTATCCTGTTGGTTATATTTCCCTGGGGAATGCTGCATAATAAAAATTATAAATGATGGAATCATAATCAAAAGGATCTCAACATGATGAAAAAGGAGCCTTTCTCCAAAAAGAAAATATTCCATAGGAAATTTGGACTTAGCTTCAAAACCTCAGTTGAACAAATATAAAATGGAGGAGACCAAACTTGAGAACCATTCATTATTAAGTAGAGGACAAACATGACCTAGGGATGTACTGACCAAAACCTCAACACAATTCAAAAGTATACACTTGAGTTTAATCAAATGCAAGCTCATGCAATGGGATGGATTTTTCAATCTCTCATCTGTTCCTCAAAGAAGTCTTCCTTGTTTTACCTTCAACTACTCTGACCATACCTCTATTCTTTGTATCCTGGCTCTGATATTTACAATGAATTTGTATATTTTATTCATTGATATTACGAGATGAATTTGGGAAGGGATCTTCAAAATTATTTTAAGCTTCCTTCACATTTAACATAAAATAATTGAAATTCCAGTAATTATTCATCTCTTTCCCTAATTTTTGCAACTGAAGAGTAAGAGATGCAGATGAGAATGATGCTGTGTGTAAATTGGAAGGCTGAATGGGTGTGTAGGTTGTGGAGAAAAAGGGACTCAAGCAGTAATATTATGTTTTCTGCATGAAATCTTTCATGAACTTAACATCTTTATGTCTTCAAACAGTGGCCCCTTACACAAAGAGACCCAGAGCTAATAATGGAATATTATTAGAGTTTTTGGATTCTGACTGTGAAGTTAGAATAGCCCACTTTCTCAGTCCTCACTCCAGAGCACCAGAAAAGAAAACAACTGCATTTACTTCCCTCAATTCTATTGGTTACAAAGATGATTTGAGCCCTATTTGAGAGTGGTGGCATCTAAAGATGTCCAAAGAAGATACATTTCTCTTTTGTCCCAACTTCATCTGTGAAGAATTCAAACTCCTTACCAGGAGAATCCATGATTGCTTATGGTTTCCTATCGCAGCAGGGGAGACTGGTGAGTCCTATAACTACGGAGCTGGGGTTTTTCATGCAATTCCAAAAGATATGTGAAATTTGGACCCAAATTATCTTAAGATATAGCCACTGAGAAATGAGATTCAGCTGCCCTCCCTAGAAACAGTATGCATCCTCTAGTTTTCATTTTCTCCACCTAACCAGCCTGCTTTTGCACATGACCTGTCTGTATTATAGGCATTTTGGTTTGCAGCTCTCAGTTCTTTTTAATTAAAATTTTTTTTAACTTTATTTTTAAAGAAGTTTTAAATTACAGGAAAAGTTACCATGAAAGTATAGCGGATTCCCATTGCACCACCCTCTCCTCCTTTCACGTTTCCCCTATTAATCATGTCTTACATTTCTGTGATACATTCATTACAATTGAACAAATATTGATGCATTGCTACTAACCATGGTTTACCCTTTTCACTGTACAATTTTATAGGTTTTGACAAAATGTTTAATGGCCTGTATCCATCATTGCAATATCATGCTGAAGTATTCCAATGCCCTAAATATGCCCTATATTCCACCTATTCTTCCCTAACTCTCCCCTCAGAACCTCTGGTAACCACTATCTATATATGTAGACCTGTGTTCTTAAGAAGGGGATTGGGGAGAAAGGCTAGAAAATCTAGGACAATATATTAGATTTGGAAGCAGCATCTGAGGTCTTAACTTAATTCACAGACCTTTGCACCAGAATCCATGGTGGCTTCACAGCTACTATTTAAATTCTCTGGGATGAGAAGCCAATTACTTCTCAGGCAATCACTTTTCATTTTGGACTTTCCTAACCTTTGGAAGTTGTTCCTTACAGTGAGCCAAATTAAGTCTCCCACAAGATTTAGTGTATTAGTAAATGTTCTTATCTTTGGAATCTCAAGTAAAAATTAAAACCCCTCAAATATTGAGGTCACAATCTACTTGAATGTCAGGGAATCACATTCTTCAAGCTCCTTCATAATATTTTAACATGAAAAATAATATTTTATTACCCCTTATACTTTTAATAACACTTGGATTAAAATGTATTGGTAACAAAAACATTTATAAAATCATTAACGCAAATTATTTTGGCTACCACTATCCGTCAATATTCATTCAATGGAAAAAGTCTTTTCCCTTGCCTATGATGAAACTTAAGCAGGCCTCACAACTTTTTTTTCACACTATGTCTGGGGAAATTCTTGAAGTTCAAGGTTTTCACAG